>MU226017.1:2257431-2276011 GCA_018584345.1 Thuja plicata
ATGTTTAAAAGCCCTGTAAAAATCCCAGATTAATGCATATATTACCCAGAAATTAGCAGAAATCGGCAAGTAGCACCTTCTATTTGCTTTGAAAATCACATTTCTTATCCTTGACTGTCTCACTTTTGCCTTCTGCAAGTGAGCGATGCTCCTTTAATCCTCATTTCCTGTCTGTCGCCTACTCGCCATCCTTTTATGCTCCGTGCGAGTGAGCGACGACATCCATTCTTTACCGTGTCGCACCCTCGCGAGCTATTTTCTGATGTCACCTGAATCTTGGTGACTGAGCGCCTATGCATCCTAATTTTCATCTATTCCTTCATCACACACTCGCTGGCTATTTAAACTGTAGCTTTTGATTTGGGCGACTGAGCGATATTCATTTTCTTACTGCATACTTTAACTCGTCGCATACTCGCCATCTTAATATTCCAGCTTTCGTCTTCTGTATGAGTGGGCGATGGCATCTATTTTCTGCTCAGTCGCAAACTCGTGAGCTTTAAAATCTTACCTTATCACTGATTGCGAGTGTGCGACTATGTCTCCTCTTTTCTTAGTCGCAAACTTGCGAGCTTGAAAACCTGACTCTGCTACTGACTGCGAGTGTGCGACATCCTTCCTCTTTCGTTTGTCGCCTACTCACAAGCTATTTTTCTTTCGTCTGAGTTGATCGGCGAGTGAGCGACATCTTTCCTCCTCTAACTCGTCGCACACTGGCGAGCCGATATCCCCTCATCTTTACTGACTGGCGACTGAGCGATGTCTTATGTTCCTTTGCTCATCGCATGCTCGCGGGTTCACTTCTGATCATCTGTGCGATTGAGCGATGAGTCCCTTTTTAGCTCGTCGCATACTCGCGAGCTCTTTTACAACCGGGTTGAAACATTGCACGAGTGGGCGACCTTCAGGACATTGAGCTTGTCACGCAGTCACGGGCTTATGACATTGACATAAAAACTTGACGCGGGTATGCGACTACTTTATTCTTTTACATGATTCGTTCAGTCGCAAAGCAAGATAGAGACAGCATGACTTAACAGCGACTACACGATGTACATATTTCTCGTCGCCGACTCACTGACTTGAAACCTGACCTTGATAAGACATCGCAACTGCGCGATTCTTTTTCATTACAGCTCGTCGCGCAGTCACGCAGCTAAAAGACATTTCAGAAATACCGACGCGACAAAGCGATTAGACTAAGACATAACTTCGAAAAGATTTGACTTCTTTGCGCGGCAAAACACAAAATTTAAACAAAGAAAGCCCGGGAAAGAGTTTCCATGACCTAGGGTTTATTTTTTTCAATGCGTAATACTCAGAAAGCCTAGGTTTTTCAGCGTTTTGCAAATTTGGTTAAGTGTAGACTTGAAAACCTGAAAACATGACAGTGGATAGACATACTGAACAGAGGTAAATGAATTGGATACGCCAGAATTGAGAATTTACCTTAATCCATTTAAAACATAACAAATCCACTTGATTGATCTTGGTATCGAAAATCGGTAACAGTCATAACGGGTCATAGGTGTCACAATGGGTCTTAATGTATCCTAATGTGTCGTAAGAGGTCCTATGACCACATAGAACTTATTAGGAATCATTAGGACCCATTATGAAACATTAACCATCCTACACTAATGTTTCCTAATGGATCCTAATGTGTCCTAAGGGGTTGTAATGGCTCCTAAGTGGTCATAGGACCCCTTAGGACACATTAGGATCCCATAGATGTCCTAGGAGGTCATAACGGGTCATAGGTGTCAGAAGGGCTCCTAATGTGTCCTTATAGGTCCTAAGGGGTCTTGAGACCATTTAGAACCCTTTAGTACTCCTTAAGACCCGTTATGACCCCTTAAGACACATTCGGACCTATTAGGACCCATTAGGACACATTAGGACTCCTTAGAAACCCTCAGAGGCCGTAGGAGGTCATAACGGGTCATAGGTGTCACAAGGGATCCTAATGTGTCCTAATGGATTCTAAAGGGTCCTATGACCATTTAGAACTCATTAGGACCCCTAAAAATACATTAACCATTTTAGGACACACTAATGTGTGCTAATGGGTCCTAATGTGTCATAAGGGATCATAATGGGTCCTAAGTGGTCCTAGGACCCATTACAACCCCTTAGGGACCATTAGGACACATTAATTGTTGTAGGACACACTAATGGGTTTTAAGTGTCCTAAGGGTTCTTAATGTGTGCTAAGAGGTCGTAATGGGTCATAAGCGGTCCTACAACTCATTAGGACCCATTTGGACCTCTTAGAACCCCTTAGAGGTACTAGGAGGTCATAACGGGTCATAGGTGTCACAAAGGGTCTTAATGTTCCTAATGTGTCCTAAGGGGTCTTATGACCATTTAGAACTCATTAGGACCCATTAGGACATATTAACCATCATAGGATACACTAATGTGTCTGAATGGGTCCTAATGTGTCATAAGGGGTTGTAATGGGTCCCAAGTGGTCCTAGAACCCCTTATGACCCATTACGACACCTTAGGGCCCATTAGGACACATTAACTTTTGTAGGACACACTAATGGGTTCTAAGTGTCCTAAGGGGTCGTAATGGGTCCTAAGTGGTCCTAGGACCCATCAGGACCCTTTGAACCCATTAGGACACTTTAGAACCCCTCAAAGGTCCTAGGAGGTCATAATGGGTCATTAGTGTCACAAGGAGTCCTATTTGTCTTAATGGGTCCTATGACAATTTAGGACCTATTAGGACGCATTAGGTCTCATTAGGACCATGTAGAACACATTAACCATTGTAGCGCTCACTAATGTGTCCTAATGGGTCCGAATGTGTCTTAAGGGGTTGTAATGGGTCCTAAGTGGTCCTAGGACCCCTTAGGACCCATTACAACCCTTAGGGACCATTAGGAAAAATTAACCATCGTAGGACACACTAATGGGTTCTAAGTGTACTAAGGGGTCCTAATGTGTCCTAAGGGATTTTAATGGGTCCTAAGTGATCCCTGGACCCCTTAGGACCCATTAATACCCCTTAGGACACATTAGGATCCCTTAGAACCCCTTAGAGGTCCTAGGAGCTCATAACAGGTCATAGGTGTCACAAGGGGTCCTTGTATGTCTCAATGGGTCCTATGACTATTTAGAACCTATAAAGACCCATTAGGATCCATTAGGTCCCATTAGGACCCCTTAGACCATATTAATCATCATAGGACACAGTAATGTGTCCTAAGGGGTTATAATGGGTCCTAAGTGGTCCTCAGACCCCTTAAGACCCATTACGACCCCTTAGGGCCCACTAGGACCTATTAGGATAGATTAAATGTCGTAGGACACACTAATCGGTTATAAGTGTCCTAAGGGGTCCTACTGTGTCCTAAGTGGTCCTAGGATCCCTTAGAACACATTACGACCCATTATGACCCCATAGGACCCATTATAACACATCAACTAGTGTAGGACACGGTAATGGGTTCTAATGTGTCCTAATGGTTCCTAATGCATGTCTTAAGGGGTTGTAATGGGTTTTAAGGAGTCCTAGGAACCCTCTGGACACATTAGGACACATTAGGACCCCTTATAACCCCTCAAAGGTCCTAGGAGGTCATAACGGGTCCTAGGTGTCATAAGGGGTTCTAATGTGTCCTAATGTGTCGTAAGGGGTCATATGACTATTTAGAACCTATTAGGACTCATTATGACCCATTAGGACCCCTTAGAACACATTAACCGTCATAGGGCACACTAATGTGTCCTAATGGGTCCTAATGTGTCCTAGGGGGTTGTAATGGGTCCTAGGTGGTCCTAGGATCACTTAGGACCCATTAGGACCCCTTAGGACACAGTAGGACCCATTAGGACACATTAGGATCCCTTAGAACCTCTAATGGGTCCTTATGTGTTGTAATACTCACCCCTTAGTTTTCTTTTCTATTTCAATTGTCGAACTCTTTTAGGCCTTTTCAGGTGTGCATTGGTTATTTCATTTGGTTCTGAGGATATTCATATTTTACTTTTCACTATATTATTGATCCATTAGATAGTTATGTATATTATGTGTTGCATATGGATTTATGGTTATTTCATGATGGTAATTTATATGTTATGATATCATTTCAACTATGGATTTACTGACAATACTGACATTATATTGTATGCACATGGATCATTTGTATGTTTTACATTTCTGTTTGGTGTGTTTGATATGGTATGAGACAGAGTCGTAGTTACTTGCTTCGACGAGATCCACACGATAAAATGATCTCAACCATTGTATTTTATATTATATGTATGTATGGTCATCTTTGTGATGGCAGGTTTGCAGGTACCGAGCAACGTCTTCCCTGAATTGGCATGGCGAGCGTTCCCTATCACAATGTCTCAATGGTAAAAGAGGGGAGATAATATTCATGCCTAAATCCCTACCCTAAACCCTTATTTTGTCGTAGGACTGGACAAGAATATGACTGACTACCCTATCTGAATCCTTCAAGTGACGTGGATTTGTGAGCCTATCTGCGTGTGTGCTTGTTGTTTATGTTTTAGTTGTCTTTTTGTTTAGATGGTTTTTAGTTGGATTTATGATGCTTTTGCCTTGTGTATTTAATGATTAATTTATGACCTAATTATTAATGTTAATAGTTACACCTTTAATAAGGTTAAAATATTAAATATATAACTATTTAATAATTAAATATTAATTAAATGCCTATATTTAATTATTAAGTCTTAATATAATAATTGAGATTTAATAAAAATTAAATCTATAAATTGAAATTAATTGTGCAAATTGAATTATTAAATATTGTTTTAAGTTGCATTATTAATTATTTTAATTTAATTAAAATATTCTCATGCTTTTTTATTTATGACTTTGATTTTTTATTTTAAAGTTAAGTTGTGCATTTTTTTAAGCGAAATTGAAATTAAAGTATTTCTTTTAATTAATAATTAATTTTTCTAATTAGGGTTGCACTTTTGTAAACCTAATTACTTGGTTTTCTATATATTTGAATTCAAAGTCATTTGAACACAGTTCAATCATGTGGAAGGAGAATTCAGGTGGTTAGAGATTTGTGGAAATCTTAGGAGTATTTGGATTCGTGATTGCTTGGATCTTGAACTTGTTAATTCTAGCCTTCTAGATTCTTGTCTTCTATGCATCTGGATTGCTGGGATCCTGTGCTTGGAACTTCTTTGTTTGATGTTGTGTGTTTTAAAATTGCTTAAAATTGAATTATAAGTTATTTGATTTTTCTGGGTATGTTTTCATTTCATGTATTGCTATCAGTTCTATGATTTTGGGTTTAAGTGTTCTATTGAACTATCTGGGTTGTAAAATGGGTACTAGGGTTTCAATCGATATGTTTTAGTTTTCAAATTTTTCTATAAGGGTTTCAGATTTGTGATTGATGTTTCCTTTGTGAGAAATTTCGATATTGTTGCTAAATGGATAATAGTCTTCATACCTGTAAAAATACCTTACTTTGAAAAGAAGAAAATACCTTTACCAGGCTCTTGTCCAAAACCCCAAGTTTAGAAATAGGTGTTAATTGCATGCAAGGAGTCTCTTTTAAATATTTACATTAATTGCATATCCTTTCCTTAGATCAAATGCACGCTTTAGGAAATTCAGTATTCTTTCCTTCTAATTGATTTGTAGTTCTTAAATAAAATAGATGAACGCATATATTTATATATATTAAATATATAAATATATGGTGCAAGTTCATCCTTGCTTGGAAAAATATATATATTCTTTTTATATGGTTTGTTTATAAAATAAAAATAAAAAATAAATAAAACAAATAAGACATGCTGGAAAAATATAGACGAAATGATTTTTCATCAGAAAAAAATAGATAAAATAAAATTGTTTTAAGAAAGTGGTTGCATTTGTTTCCACTTCCATGCTCACATGGGTGGATTTGATATTTGTCTATTTTTTTTAATGTTTTAAAAAGACTAGATTTTTTTATAATAATAATAATAATAATAATAATAATAATAATAATAATAATAATATTCCATATGTGTGATGGGAAGGAGTGGGAGGTGGGCCCAGCTCCCTCCTAAAGTTATTTTGAAGTTACTTTTTATTATAATTATGTTTTGTTTTAAATTAAAATAAATTGTTAATTTTTAGTTTTTATAAATCATCTTTATTTATTTATAATGTTGATTAATAGTATTTTATATACAAATTATTTTTATTTATTATTATGTGGGGTCCTTGACCCTTGGTTATAGTTAGTTATTATTTAGTATAATTATACTTAACTATTATTTAATCGTTATTTAGTTTTTAGTTATAAAGTTTAATTTTAATAAATAATTTTTTTAAATTTAAATATTTAATTTTTTAAATTTAGTTTATATTAAATCAAAGTTTAATTAATATGTTATGTTTTATAATTTAAGAATTTTTTTAGTTTTAAATTAAATTTTAGTTTATTTAATTATAAATTAGTATTTCATAATTCTGATACTTAATTTAGTTTCTTTTTTTTCAAATTCTATGTTATACTATTAGTTTGACTTTATCTTCAAATGATAATTTTTAATTAATGAACATATTAGTTAAATGGGTGTTGTTTTTGGTTGATTTTCATAGTGTGTATATATAATTAATTAATGAATTCTTTTTATGTGTTTGTTTTCTTCGTTATCTTTGGGGATTTAAGTCGACCTAGGAAAAGTTACAGAGGCTTGGGATGTGTTTTATGTTTGCATGTCCTTGTTGTGGTTATGACTTGATTCTCTTAGCCAACCCTAACCTTCTAAGCTCATGTTGTTTATGACACACACACACACACACACACACAAAGAAATCTAAGAACATATAAACATATCAAATTAAATTAATAGGTTTAGGATCCATGTAATAAAATTGAAAGAACTGGGAAGGGAGAGATACAAATTAGAGAAATTAATGTATAAGGAAAAAATGATAAATTTAAACATAGTAAACAAACAATATTAACCAGAAGGAAAGAGTCAAAAAGTTTTAACCCTCCATAACCTAAACAAAGTCCTATTTTAAACTCGACTTTGTTAAGGAAATTTTAAGGGAACAAAACCCTTAATTAAAAAACATTAGAAGTCCTGTAACAAGATCATACATGAAAGAGATATCAACTCAAAGTTTAAATGTTAGGTAACATTAATTTTATTCATACATATATTAAAGTATATGATAGGATAGTAATTTTGGACATTATGAAACTAAGGAAGTTTAATAAGAAATTCAAAATCTAAAAATCCAATCCAGACACCTCATTCACTCAACACCAACTAGGAATTATGATATTAATACAAAGAAGAGCAGATCATATAAATCTTTACACAATACTATCCTTATCCGACACTAAATACCTTCCATAAATGCACACATCTTATCAATCATAACTCATTCCTTGGTTATCGATATCAACACCGATATAACCACTCTCCTATTTATTGTTGTTTGCAATAGCTCTTAATCATTTTTGTTTCCTCTGGTTCTCTAAACAAAGATAGGACTTGAAGTAAGTTTTTAATGGATACAAACATCAAACTTATAAATACAATTGAGAATAAGATCATGGCGTTCAGAGGATGCATAAATCCGGAAAGATGGGATAAATTAATTAATGTGGATGAACTGGGAAGAAGGGTGGTGGAGAAAATAATGGGAAATGAATTATACAATAATAAATATTTACATAGGGTGAACTGTGATATAGTGGGGACTTTTGCTGCTATTCTTTTAACATGAAGAGTGCCTAAGGAAGAGGTAATTTCTCTTTTCTAAGAAATATTTGAGGAAAATATCGTAGCGGTCTTTTGCTGGCAGTCAACAATGTTAAGGAGGTGTTAATGATTCCTTGCCCGGAAGATTATATGGAGCAACCAATGGGATCGTTGGCGAACAAGAAGACTACATTAAGAGACCCATCTTAGTTTTTAAAGACCACCAAGTTTTTGATAATTGTTTTGAAGAAGTAAGGAGAAACATATTTTTTCTCCTAAAATGGCTAAAGGTAAGACCTATTGAAGATGCGAAATGGGTAAATGAATATTTGAAAGCTGAAGGCTTTGAGGTGGAAGAAGATTTTGGAAACACATCGCTGGAGAATATTCAACTCTTCCCTCTAGCAATTGTAAGGACGACGATAAAGGATTTCAAAGCGATGAAGGGTAAAATCAAAAAAGCAGAAGCATGCTCATTAGCAGGAGCATCAGAAGACTCTTCTGAGAATGAGGAAGAGGTGGTTTTTCATACCCCTATTAGGAAGAAATAGGGATAATATCCCCTTCTAGAATATAATTGGTATAATTAGATCTTTATGAAAAACTCTAAATGCATTTCAAAATTTTTGAGTAGGTTTACAATGTATTACTAGATGTAGAATAGTTTTTGGAAATAATGGATATTTGAAGAATATACTCTCGTAATATAAAAAGTTTTTAATATTACTAGTTAAAATATTAGTATTCTCTGATTGATAGACATGAAGTAGAAATTATTTGATCAGTTTCACTCCTACATTATATAATTAGTGCTGAAAGTGGTAAAAGAGACCAATACCATTTCCTTATTTTTGATAGATAGGAAAAGGAAGGTACGGGAAAAAAAATTATGCTAAATTTCAATCTAACATATATTAGTACTTTCTATTTAATTTCATTATTTCCTTGTTTATGAAAGGAGTAAGAGCCATCAGATTCATCGAAGGATATCCAAGAAAGTTAGATAATTTGGATTGAAATAAATGCATGTGTATAGAAATAAATGCATATGGTTACAAAATATGGGTACTAACACTATCATAAGGCTTGAATATCAAACATACATAGAAGAGTAGCTTTGAAGGGATAGAGAAATCTGATGTGTGTGTGTGTGTGTGTGTGTGTGTGTGTGTTCATATGAATGTCTATCATTTTTACTGGAAAAGTCAATGGACAGTTTAGATTGAATTTATTGTTTTTATATAATGGATATTAAGGTAGAGGTGAATTGAATATATTAATATTTTCAAGACAGTTTTTCATTCATTTAAAATATTTAGTTTATAATAATGAAGGAAGTCAGCGTTGAGCGTTGTTTTTACACAAGTCAATTGCTAGGAATTCGAGATCCAATTTCCTCTCTTGAAAGAATAACAAAGTTATTCCCAAGGTTCTCTGTGGTTGTGGTACAACTGCTTGATAAGCTCAGTTGAAGATAAATGTGAATATTCACGAGGAGGCCTTTGCAGGTATTTTCAAGACTTCAAGTTGTAAAACAAACTTTAGTACTTTTTATTATTTTCAATTTATCAATGCATGTAATTCACTAATGATAAAAAATGCACTCTAATCCCTACAATGATTATCTACTCTATCCAGATTGTCAAAAGATCAAATATTTGGGTAACAAGAACTAAGAAAATTTACTGAAATGAGATCCTAATAGACATAAACCATTATTGAACCTTCCTTGCAAATTGAATGATGGAAAGATGGAAACCCAAAAAATATGAATCATAGCATGTCACGAGTCTATACCCTATAAATGAAATCATTTGGAGAAAATTTTATCAAGATGCAAGATTTTCAAAATATATCAAATCGTGAGGCCACAAGTATGTGCGCACACATGAGACAGATTTATCATTGAAGCCATAGAATTATCTTTCCCAATCATCCATCGTAGCAAGATCGATGAACAAAAACAAACTCCAATCTAATCAATTGCAGATCTAAACACAATGAACACAAGAAGCTCTTTGAAAGAAATGAACAAGTGAACACAAATTCATTAATTTCCCATAGACAAAAGACAATATCACACTATGAATGAAGCACCAATTGTATATATTTATTGCATAAAAGATCTGACCATTTTACATTGTTTTGATGCAATATATAATGTTTTGATTTACAAAACTTTGAACCCTGAAACTAGGGATTCAACTACTCTAAAACAATGAAATAAATTCCAAACTAAAGCTTATTGAAGCTAAATTACTCGTAAAGTAACTACTAACAAGTTTGCATGGATCCTTGATCCATTTACATTTAGTTTACCCTAAAATCAGGGTCAAACTCGTTCAAAAAGAAAGGAGAACTGAACTAGAGCTCCACCGTTTCCAATTGGAGCCTTTACTTTGATATTTGAGTTCTTCCTTAAAGTCTTCACCTGGAATTCTTTTTGTCTTGACATCTGATGGATAGGTTCCAGTTAAACTAAAATGAACCTTAGTCCATAGGAAATCTGATATGAGAATTCTTCTTCATGCAAACATCTTCTTCATGCTGGAGTAGACTAGAAATTTGAACCCCAACCTTTGCTCCAAAAAATAAGTGGCTGAAAAAACTAAGTGTAGATAAAATATTCTTGGGCTCTATGAAATTTCAGACTTTCGGAGGATGAAAGGCCGAAATTCTGAGGTTTTAAAAATGACAAGTGTCAAAATTCCTTACTGCAAAATTTGACTAAGTCCCCAAAATGGATAGTCAGTCTAGGAGGATATCTAGATGAGCGTCCCGAAGCCTTTGTACTATTTATTGCACTTCGTCGTAATCTACCTCTTGCAAATTAATGAGGCACTGCTCTTGTTTTTCCCTAAAGGTTGTCAACTCAGAAGCAAAGAATTTGATCTTTTTTTTGTGCTCATTAATTTTTTGCATCTCTTCCTTGAATCTAAAGAGTTGATGGAGATCCTCCTTTGTATTGACCCCTGCCATAATCCCCTTAAATTGCAGTATAATTCTCTTCACTAGGGATAAGAGTTGTTTCTCACTATCCTCGTATAATTCCAAATATATGCCTGTGAAGAAATCTTCTATTTGCTCCACCCATATAATAACTCCCTCATGTCTCTTGTGGATTTTGTTCATGAACTTTTCATAAACCTTTATTGTCTTTGTTATTCTCTTATTCCATATCCAAAAATTATCCAATTCTACCCCCTCATATAATTTTACCAAAATTTGGAAGCGTTGCTTTCTTATTATTTTTAGTTCCTTGAATACTTTCTGTCATCTGCTCAATTGGAAGTCCAATCCTTGTTCATATTCCATCATATGAAATAAATTGGTAGCCTCCTTGAGAATGGTCCTGAAAGGTCTCAAAATAGCTTTGATGATTCTTTCTCCCAACTACTCAAAATTAACCTTCCAGTCTATACATGCCTGTACAAAAGAGTGTTTTATCCCTTCCAGTAATTCTTAGGTAGCCTTCTTCTCCAAGACAACCTGCAATGAGGCTTCTGGAAAACTTGGGTCAATGGGACCCACCACTTTAAAATTGAATTTATTTAATGCCTCATTCTACTCAGTCAGTGATTTTATCTTTTCTTCGTCCTTGTCCATAAAGCCTAGAGCACACTTTAGGCCCAGATCCGCCAATGTTTTTTCTTCCTTCTCTTGTAGGCTCCCCTAAATCAACCACATCAAAAGTGTAATCCTCTGGGGTTATTTTTTCCTGGGTGGCACTTGTTGTAGGGAGTGCCACTTGTGCTTTCTAGTGATCCTTGTTATCCCAAGTGACATAAGACATTGTCCTTGCGGGCCCACTGGACTCTGCTTGGTGGAAGGCTTGTCCTAGGAAGGACATGTCTCTGTCCTCTTCTTCTTCTATATAAAATATCTTCCTAGGTTGAACCTCTTTAGTAAACCATGTTGGTTTAGTAAAGGCAGTAACAGGCTCTTAAGGAGCGATGTGCAATACGAAAGATATCCCTCCTGCACCTTGGACTTCCATCTCCTCCTGGGACTCCTTTTTTTTTCTAATGCTTCTTGAAGTTGTGAGCTCTCTTCTTCTCATACCTCTTCTTCTAAAGTTTCATCTTTCTCTCCCAAAGTGGCATCTTGTACTTCTTCTTTTGTTTTTTATGGTGGAGTACTCTATTCCCTTCTGGGTCTTGTTTCATCTTGGCGTTTCTCCACATCTTTCCAAAGACTTGTCAGTATTTCAGACTGTAGACTTGTTACTAGATTTTTCTTTGTCTAAAAGGATGGTACTGTGCCTGCAACCAAAGGTATTTGGGAATTTAGGCCAGAAGAGGATATGGGAAGAAAAGGTGGAGGAGTACAATTAGGAAATGAAGGAGAGGGAGTAGGAGTAGGAAATGAAGGCGAAGGAGTGGAAGTTGGAAATGAAGTTGGAGGAGTGGAAGTTGGAAATGAAGGTGGAGGAGTGGGTGCCTGAGTATCTATAGGATTTGAGCCTTTCTCTGCATCCTTGTCTCCTTGTGTATCCTTGAGAGACTGTTCCTAGGCTTCTTGTGAGGTTTGTGTAGTGGAGGCCTGAAATAAATTATGCCTCTACCTCTTTGTTTGTGGCTGCAGAATCTAAGCTGGAGGAAAGTGTTTCGGTGCCCCCTTCCTTAATTATATTTGTTTTTGCTAGTGATATTTTCACTATGGGATTAGTTAGCTGAGACAGAGGTAGAGTAATAATAACCTAAGGGATTAGTGGTACATTCCCTTCCACATTAACTTCTATTGAATGATCAAATTCATGCATCCCTTGATCCTCAAACCCTGTGAGATTATGGAAGTCAGACATAAGGAAATTATCAGGACCAAGGAAACCTTGGGGCTTTCCTTGTTGTTCCTTTGCCTCTTCTTCTCGATGAATGGGGAAATCCTTTTCTAGGCCTTTATTTTTTTAGGTAGTAGTCCTTAACCTTCTTCTTTTCACTAAGGGTGCATCCTTCTCTTATCCTCCTTCCTCCTCTAGTTCCTCTAGTAGAGTTTTTAACTGTAGGGATGTGTAGGCTCTCTTCCTCTTGTACACTTTCTTTCTCTCTCCTAAGGTGCCCGTAGGTTCTGTAGTCTCTACATTAGGAGATTGAATGGTGGTGGGGAGCTTTTCTTGAGTCTCTTTTTCTTTATCCAAAGGTGGGGATATGCTACTAGTCAACCTTGTCTTCTGTAGTTTAAGCTTAGGATTGGGGTCGTACACCACTAGTTGTTCATGCCCATACACTATTCCTAATTTATGTGGGACTGCCTTCTTGAACTGTGATACTTCTACCCTTTCTCCTTGTACATTATCCACTTTTGGTGGTGGGTTTAATTGTGGTTTCATTGGCATGTGATCCATTTGGAAGGGCCTTTTGATCCAATTTTTGGTGGTCTTAACCATGTGCCTGGCCTTGAATTCAATGTTGTCATTCTCATCTTTGTCTACCTCAACATTCAAGATAGGTCTTGTATATACCTTATCTTTATCATACAGTGGGTCAAGTACCTCATTCGTCTCCTTTTCCCATGCCTTTGGTGGAATGTTGATCTCTAGGGAAGCTTGTGCTAAAATTAGGGACATTTTGCAATAATCTTGAACCATGAGTTCATAATCGTCCACACAATTCATCCAGTGGTCCTCCAAGTTAGGCTTGTGAATGTAGTGCCTACCCATGATGTGGCTATAGGTACCAATGGGATCAAAACTTAGCCTAATCCCTTCTTTAATGGACTGTAATGGGCATTCATCCCATTCAAATGCAAGGGACTTGCACACCTTCATATCTTGTAGAGTGTATGGGCTAATTGAAATGGGAAAGTCCTAGCAGTTATTCTTCTTGTGTTTAATATGCTCGTAAACATCAGTGATTTTTCTAGCCATATCTATGATAATTACCCTGTCAGAAGGGTATCTAGGAATATTTTTTGGGGTAAGGGTGCACCCAATTACCTTGATATAGGTGAAGGTTTGAAACTAGATTTAGAAGGGCCCTATTGCCTTTACCTTAGCGACGGCCTCTTCTGATAGTCTCTTTGCATAATCACCCTCAATTGAGAGGATGATTGCAAAGATGAATGCATAATTATCGATCCTATAATTTGGGTTGTCTTCATCCATCTTGGCTTTCCTTACGAGTTGGGGATATACTATGAAGGGCCATGCATTTGGTTACCCAAAGGCTCCCTATTTTACCAATCTTGGATAATCTTCCCTAGCTGCTAACAAATACACCATGTATGATTTCATGTAGAATTTGGGATTGTGCTTAACCAAAATTAATTTTTCATCTTGGTTATCACTCCGAATGGTGGCCCAATCGATCATGGCCCTTCACCCCTTGATCTTCTTAATTAGTATAATCAACCAATTTTCAAGTTGGATGGACTGGGGTAGCCCGTACAATTTGCTGAGCATGGTAACGACTGCCTGGATATCATCCTTTAGGTATCCTCTCCTCATGTTTATCTTCTCAAGCTTATTCTTTGGGAGGGATTGGATCAGGTATTCTTGGTTTACTATATAATATGCTTCCAAGATGTTTTTCTTGAACCAATCCAAGCCTTTTTTGATCGAAGAGTCATAATATCTGTCTATGTCCTTCGGAAGGTAGAGCACATCCTCAATGTTATCTTGCCAGAGGTCCAAGACAATACCTCCGGCTCTATTTTCACCACCCTCTCATCTTGTTCATAGTGGTGTGCTAGGGTCATGACTAGGTTTGAGGATAAAACTGAAACTGGGTGTGCGACTGTGTTCACTAGGCTTGATAGTACTAGGACAGTGCAGTCAAATGACCTTCAATTGGGTTTGGCATTTGATCAGGAACTCATTCTAATTGGCATTTTTTATTTCGGTGTCGGTAACCTCACTATGGTGGTTTTTGACTTTTGAAGGTGCGTGGTACCCTTTGAATAGTTACTTCATTGGAGATCCACCGATCCTTTTTAGCATTCCTACAAGAAAATATACAAACATCAGTACTTTATTGAAAAACAACTATTAAAGGAAAGCACACAACATAAACTAAAACCCTAAATAATAACAGTTGCTCAAAATCATCTAGAATCATGTTTATGGCATTTTCAGCTCGTCGTACTTGTAGACACCGAAGACAGGATTAGATTGTGAAAGGCCAAAACTGCAAAATGGAGGTTAATTGGTGTTTGAGTGATGTATTTTGACAATGTGGACTGCAAAGGTGTGAAAGGATGGAAATGGATGAAGTGAAAAAGGCTAGAGGTTTGGATTTGTGGAGGTGTAGGATATTTCAGAGTGCGAAGATGCAAAACTCTAAAATATGAAGGTTTATCATGCCTTCGGTGTTTCATCCTTTAGAGATGGAGAATTCTACAAAGATCTAATACTACAAAACACTGAGGCACCAAGGGTCATTCATGAACTAGACATTTTTTGTCTTTTTATCTGGTTCTGGTGAGATGACTTTTGGCCTTTGGAGGCCGAAATTCCCACGACTGACACAACACAAAAAAACTAAAAGACAAACAAAAAAATGCAACGAGGACAGACCCAATGACCTAGGGACAAAAACCCTAAGATAATTAACAAGAAAGGAAGCTCGAAGAAAAATAGAGGAGGCAAAGAACAAGACAAAGAATGAAAAAAATGAAAAAAAAATGAAGGAAAAAACCTAAACCTAACAGCGAGTCTGAGAGACCAACCTACTAGGAGATAGAGGAGGAATACAAGGCACAACACGAGAAGGAGAAACATGGTCTAGGGTGAGGAGCATAAGGATTAAGAAGCGCACACTAAAGACAGGATCATCAGAGCTTGAGGAGGTGGAGGAAGAAAAAAGAAGTGAAGAAAAAAATAGGTGGCACTACTTTTATAGCCCAACATTTAATGAGGTTATGACATAAAAACTTTGGTGTTTTAGAGGCTGAAATGCCAAAATCATGACCCTCATATATTTTGGTGTTTTAGTGACTGAAACACCAAAATATTGCTATGGGATTCATCTTCTGCACTTCATGGCTTTCGTACTTTTAGAGGTTGATATACCTTGCAAGTCTGAAGGCCCGAAACTATGAAAGGCTAAAAGGACTTAGATTTTCTTCAAAAGGACCCCCAGAAAACATCCAAAAGGACAAGGGGGTCAAAATAAAAGGACAAGCAAGGAGGCCCCCATGGCCAAAGAGCCAAAAAAATGAAGTGTAATAATTAAATTAATATTAGTCGCATGAATGAGACTGAAAAATATTTTAATCATCTCCAAAGGATCTTATTGAGAAAAACAAATAATTAAAAAAATCAAAGAATTCTTTTTTTTGATAGGTAAGAGGCCAAAGTCAGAATAATATTATTATTATTAATAAAATTAAGATACACAAATTCTTCATTCATTACGAGCACTGGTAGGAAAGAACGGAGAAGAGAACCTCTTTTCTCGCCCGGGACTTAAAGTCCATATCATACATTGAAATACTGAGGGCATACCCTCTTCTATTACAAATGGTATTCATTATACACAAATCCTATTGCATTCACTCATACAAAAATAATCTTTGGAGTATTCTTTGTCGGATAGTATCCTAGAGTAAGTCTTCTTGTTCCTTTCTTTGATGTTTCATGTTAAAACACAATTTGCACACACTATTCTCCTTCCACATGGTTATAACAATAATATTCTTGACTATAAAAGTAAAAAAATCAAGAAAGTTGCATAAATTAAAAGAATCATAGATCAAAAGCAGAGTTCACCTCAGAGTAAAACATTTCGCACTCTATCTATTCCAAATATCTTTCCTAAATATTATCGCTCTTTAAGGAATACATTCAATTTATCCTGGATATATTATCTTTCTTAAGTTATAATCTGTTTCCTAGAATTACTTAGGTATAATCATGACACTTCTCTTTTTTAGTTTATATAATTTAAGTTTACTTGATACCATGATACACACACACACACACACACACATACATACATACATACATACATATATATATATATATATATATGACATAATATTAGACAAATGGTTTTACTGACTGTTGTGGCTCCACAACACACACCCCATTTATTTGGCTCTTTGGCCATGTGGACCTCCTTGCTTGTCCTCTTGTTTTGACCCCCTTGTCCTTTTGGATGTTTTCTAGGGGTCCTTTTGAAGAAAACCTAAGTCCTTTCAACCTTTCATAGTTTCAGGCCTTTGGACTTGTGGGGAATATCGACCTCTAAAAGTACAAAATCCCAAAAGTGTGGAAGGCGAAGCCCATAGCAATCTTTCAGTGTTTCAGTCGTTGAAACACTGAAAGATATGAGGGCCACAACTTTGACATTTTGGCCTTTGAATCACTGAAGTTTACATAACGTCACCTCATCAAATGCGGGGCTATAAAAGTGACGCCACCCTTTTTTTTTTCACATCTCATTTTTTTCTTCCTCTGCCTCCTCGAGCTCCAACAATCCTATCTTTGGCATGCTCTCCTTGATCATTGTGATCCTCACCCTGGATCATGTTTCTCCTTCTCGTGTTGCACCTTGTCTTCCTCCTTCTCTACCTTCTAGCAGGTTGGTCTCTCAGAATCACTATTAGGTTTAGGTTTTTTCCATTCTTTTTTGTTTTGTCATTCTTTGTCTCATTCTTTTCCTCCCTTGTTTGTTTTCAAGCTTCCTTTCGCATTAGGACGCTTAGGGTTTTTATCTCTAGGTCATAGATTCTATCCTTGTCACATTTGTTTCTTTAGTTTTATGTTTTTTTTTGTGTCGTGTCACTCATGAGACTTTCAGCCTCCGAAGGCTGAAAGTCATCTAACCAGAACTGGATTAGAAGAGAGAAAACAAGTAAGTCAAGAATGGCCCTCGGTGCCTCGACATTTTTTAGTTTCAGATCTTTGCAGACTTCTCCATCTCTGAAGGCAAAAAAATCGAAGGCTAGATCAACGTTCATATTTTGGAGTTTTTCATCTTCGAACTCCAAAATATCCTACTGTTGGAATTATATTGTGAATGTAGTACTGAGAGGGGAGGGGTGAATCAGTACCTCTTTAAAATTTTCTTGGTTAGCCCATTAACCCTTAGTCATCAGTTTGTAAATTCTCTTATCTAAATGTTCACCTTTCTTTATGTATATGCAATCATAACATAAGTTCTTTAATATGTAACCATACAAGAAATATTCATGAAAATAGATAACACATGACACAAGATGTGATATCGCAGAAAACTCTTGTTAGGAAGTAAAAACTGCGGTGGGGATTGTTACCCACAAGACTTCACTATCTGTAGATAAGAAGGAGCCAGTAAAGGCTTACAATTGGTCACTTCTGATGACCTACCATGTTAAGAGTATTACAGTGGAGACCTATTAAGATCTACTTTGTTTGAAGCTTTAGCAACACTGTTAAGTGTGCACTCTGTTAAGAGATTTGTAAAGAACTATTAAGTCCACCTTCTACAAAAGGATTTTAGATGTGATACACTTGTTAGAATGCTACTACATAAGTCTTTGATCTAATGATGTATGCAATCTCTAATTGGTGATAACAGATCCAATAAATCTTCCTATGTATGAGTAATCATCTTTTCATGATTGAATAATACCTTTGTCTGCACGTCGGTAGCCTCTGTGTGTTCTTGATAACTAGATATAATATTTTTCTGAACTTTGCATGAATTCTGCCTTTTTCTCCTTAGATGCTCTTCGTGGCTATCAACAATAATGAATCCATTATTCACAATTGATTGAACATCTATTTATACTATATTTTAGCTCTATTCTTGATTAACGCTTCGCAAGTTAACTCTAGATCCAAGGTTTACAACTTGACCTTGATCTTTAGTTAGATATGTTTTAGATCCGTTAGGATGCTTTAAAACATTTACATTATGCTTGCTTGACCCTCAAGTAATGA
>MU226017.1:2294577-2327334 GCA_018584345.1 Thuja plicata
CCTAACTCTGTGCAACATTACCATGATATCACTAATATGCGGATGCATGTGATTTCTATTTAATTTCTTGGGCAACCGAGAACCTCCTCTTTGGGCATTTATCAACCAATACTTAGCCATGGAAGTATGGTTCACATCAGCGTTGGGTTTGAACTTAACTAGAGATTGGGGGGGAGAAAAAGCTGAGAAAGTCCGTTCTTAGATTTGGAAAGCCGAGGCAATAATTTCTCTATTTACGACCATCAACACTTCACCATTTCTGTTAAGAATTGACTCAGTTCACTGGTCATAATGTTTAATACATTCATGAACAAGCTCAGGGTAAACCACGGCAAGAGGAAAACATGCGGCTATACATAACCCACTACTCAAAATTTCCATAGAAGGGACATTTTCTTCCACACATGCAGTAAGCCTATCAGCTATCCCTTCAATATCATAACATTATAGGTCTGTGTCTATTATGATAGAATTTTCGCAGACTAAACTAGACACATTCCAAAGAAATGAAATGCTGACTTTATTTTGCAAGAATAGACTACAAATTGCTATAGAAACCCCCACAAAATTCACCAGCTTTTAAATTTAAACACTGGAAGAATGACAGCCTAACTTACCTTACTCTCTGAGAAAAATTCTACAACTGGAGCTCCAAAAAACCCTTACCTCCGTTCTTTGCGCATATAGAGAACAACAATAATTCAAAAATAAATGCCAAGGAGGGCTTTTAAGGGAAACATCTAGAATGAGTAATTAACTACCCATAATTAAGACAATAATGTCTTGAAAAGAGAAGTGACCGTTCCCACACGCGATCATTTACTGCCACTTTGCAAAAACTTTTATGTCGCACGAACTCCTCATTAATTTGACAGCTCAGACATGATTTTTCCGCCACCAAAAAGACCTCTTCATTAAAACTTTTACTCGAGTGGGACCCATGCCTAAAAAGACGGTGGCTGTCCTTGATTTATGCCACCTGTCATTTTTAAAGATCCTTGAACACTCTTGAACACTCTTGAACAAGTTCAAATATGTTCGTATGGGTTCACCTTCATTCAAGCCTATTCCTTAATATCCTACCAACACATTGACACTGAGAGCCAAATCACTTAACTGATAATCTTCCACCCTAGATCGATCAAAGTTCTTTAATCTGATGATCATGAAACACCTTCCATTAGTGAAAATTCTAATCATCCACTTTTTCTTTATAAAGAAAATGAACTAGCTTGAACATCCTTGAACGCCCTTGAACAGAGTTCAAGGTTGTTCATAGGTGTTCAAGCCTGTTCAAACCTGTTCAAAAGATATGTTAGCAAAAGACCTTTGTCTCCTTAGCGAAGAACGACTGAACATAGGGAAGAACTTTAGCTGGGATTTTAAACATGAGGGCTTAGGTAGCTTGAGATACACAAAATAACAAGGTGACTCTAAAAAAGTAATATTAAGAACATAGATCAAGATTTGGACTAACACCGGCTCTGACTGGGGACTGGCTTTTCTCAAAAGCCAGAGAACTCAACTACTCTGGTTTTGCAAATTGCTGCAAAAAGGGCTCAGAAAACTCGCAAGAAAGGGGAAACACACCAAATGAAAGCAAACCTAACCTAATATAAATAGCAGGACACAAAGAGACTAAAGCTTCAGCAACTTAAGATCTTGCCCATTATAGGAAAATGGGAAGATCGTTCCATCTGGATAAGCCAACCTAAAAGAATTCATTCCCAACTCTTCAATGATAACAAAGGGGCCTTTCCAAAGTGACTCAAACTTAGTGTGGGCATCTTTAGGAGCTTTTCTTTTGTCCCATAGTAGAATTTCATCTCCTTTCAAAAAACTTCTGGGTCTTTCTTTCCTGTCAAAAATGTTCTTCACTCTAGCTTGATGCTCAGTAATCTTATCTACCAGGGCTTCTCTTTCTTCTTCTAATTTATGCAAGTACATAATTCTTTTCTCGAAGGAGTCTTTGAAGGTTTGATCTTCAATGGCGATTTGTAGCTTTGCTGCAGAGAGTTCCAGAGGAACTGATACTTGTGCCCCAATTCCATACACCAATTCAAAGGGTGCCATACTAATTTCTCTTTTAGGCGTAATCCTATCAGCCCAAAGGGCTTCAAAAAGCTTCTTATGCCAATTTTTTCCACTATCATCTACCAAATTTTTCATGATCATTATTAAGTTTTTATTACTTGACTCGGCCTGTCCATTTCCTTGGGGGAAGTAATCAGATGAATGAGCCAGAGAGATATTGTGATCGAAATAGAATAGGGAAAGCTCCTGTGAAGAGAAATAAGTTGTATTATTTGTCACAATCTTTTGGGGTACACCGAAACGCACCAAAATGTTATCTTTTAAGAATTCACAAACTACTTGAGAGTTAGCCTTTTTGGTTGGAATAGCCTCGACCCACTTAGTGAAGTAGTTAGTTGCTGTTAGGATATAAATATTACCTGCACTTGATTGAGGACTGACAAGACCTATAAAATCAATACCCCATTGCTTGAATGGTTCACTCACCACAACTGGTCTTAAAGGCAAAGCAGCTAATTGAGGCCTTCCAGAAAATAATTGACATTTTTTACAATTCCTGATGAATGCATAGGCATCTCTGAACATACCCAGCCAATAAAAACAATTTCAGAGGATTTTGAATGCCGTTATTGTAGATGAGAAATGACCTCCACAGGCCTCCTCATGAAAGGTTTTGAGCAACTTTAATTGCTGGCTTTTATCCACACATCTTAGAAACGTAGCATCAAGACCCCTTTTATAAAGCACTCCTTGCCATATTACATACTTAGTAGCTTGCAGCCTTAGAGTTCATCTTTCTTTAGGTGATAGCCTTTGTGGACATTATCCATACATCAGGAAATAGGCAATGTCACAGAACCAAGAATTTGTTAAACTAACCAATAATACTTGAGATATTTTAGATTCCAAATTTTTAGGATGACTAACATTTTCTGCGATAAATTTACACAAACCTCTGCTTCTAACCAGCTTAGTGGGTTTGATTATCAAATCATATTCCTAAATCTTTGTCACCCATGCTACTCTTTTGTTCATGGTTATTTCTTGTTGGGTGAGTAATGCTTTCACCGCTGGATCAGGGACAAACACTATAGAATGTGAATGAAGGATGTAGAATCTGAACTATTTAACCAATTTAACCACAGCAAAGGCTTGCTTTTCAATTGGGGTATACTTTAGTTCATGCTTCTTTAAAGGTGTACTCATGAAAGTGATGGGGGCTTCATCTCCTGAAACATCTTTCTGAGTTAAAATTCCAGACAGTGTGTGATCAGAGGCGTAACAATAGATGATGAAATCTTTTTTGTAATATGGGTAAACTAGAGATGGGGAGTTGGCCACAGCTATCTTAATTTCTTAAAAAGCCTTTCTACCTTCTTCTGTCCACTTAAAAGGATGTTTTTCACTCATCATCCCCACTATGTGCCTTGTCAACTCAGAAAAATCTGGGACAAGAGCCCTCAAAAAGTTAATTTGACCGAAGAAAGATTTGACCCCTGTCCTTGTTGAAGGTAGACCGATCTGTTGAATAGCCTTGACTCTTTCGGGATCAATTTTGATTCCCTCTTTAGATACGATATGTCCCTATAATTTTCCTTTGGTCACACCAAAAACAAATTTTTTAGGATTAAGTGAAATGCCATGATCTCTACATCTCTGTAGCACTAATTTAAGGTCTCGGACATGATGTTTCCTCCTTTTGGAATACACCGTTAAATCATCAAGGTAAATTACTATGATTCTATTTTTTAGATCAGCAAAAGAGGAATCCATTGCCCTTTGAAAAGTTGCCCCCGCATTGATCAAGCCAAAGGGAATTCTATTGTAAGCAAAAGTTTCCCATGGTGTAGTAAAAGCAGTCTTCTATTTATCATCATCAACTACACTTACTTGATTATATCCAGAAAACCCATCAAGTAGAGACATCGTTTCTGACCTTGCAACTGCCTGTAATACATGTTCCATTTTGGGTAGGGAATAATTATCTTTGAGACTGGCCTGATTTAAATTCCTAAAGTCTACGCAGATCCTTATTTCACCATTCTTCTTTCTAACAGGGACAATATTTTCAATCCAGGGTGAATGGTGGATAGGGTAGATGATTCTAGATTTTAGCATCTTGTCAACCTCTTTTAGTATCGCTTCTGAAACTTTGGGATTGTAACTACGAAGCTTTTGCCTAAAAGGATTTGATTTAGGCTTGAGAGGGATGTGGTGACTAAATTTTCCTTTCTAAAAATCTTTAAGATCACTATAATCCCAAACAAAAACATCAGTGTAGGCTGTTAACAAGATTTGAAGGCTTTTTTTTTCTTGGGCAGATAGCATTTTACCTATAGAAATCCACTTGGGTTCAACCACAGTGCCAATGCTCACCTTGTCATATTCCTTTTGCACATCTGATTTAGAATTTTTCCTTGGAATGAAACTATCATCCTTTTGAGAAAACAAGTTCTCTAAGAAAACCAAACCTTTGGGAATTTTGTTGCTTTTCAGTTGGACAACTTCTTCTTGCAAGGATTCAGGATTTATCCCTCCGCTGTCTTCATTCATTCCTTCAAAGTACATAGAAGAGAAAGCTTCTACACATGCCATAAAATCCTTTATCTGAGTATCATCTTGAAAAACTTGTAGGTGTTCGATGTTATCTGGGACAGCTGGTTTGTATATCATCTCAACCCTATATGTTCCTGTTTTGAAATTTGGGTGAGGAAGAAGCAGAGATGCTGATACAGCTAGGGAATCAGCCCTTGTATTGAGAATTCTGGGAATAGCTTCTATGGAGAAGGATTCAAAAGAATCCATTTCATCCCATACCAAATTTCTGTAATGTTTCAAACGCTCATTCTTTACTGAAAAATGACCTTTTACTTGTTTGACAATAAGCTCAGCATCACCTTTTACAACAAGTGCTTTTATTCCCAATGTTTTGGCTTCTCGCAGCCCCAACAAAAGAGCTTCATATTCAGTGGTATTATTTGTATTTTTAAAATCCAATTTGAAGGAATAAGGAATATACTGATCATCAGGCCCTTTGAAGACTACACCAGCCCTTGAACCTGTGGTAGCACAACTACCATCAAATTCCATCAACCAAATTTGTTCATTTCCACCAGGATGTTCACAAAGGGGAGGGGTTTCATATGAGAAAATCATGTAGTTACCAAATTCACAGTCTTCAAATAAAATTTGTGCTTTAGGATCATCAAATGGAATTACAGTGTATTTTTTCTTGGCTTCAGGTTCCAGTTTGACCTTTTTCTTCCCAATTGGGATGATGGATTCTGACCAATCCATCTTTATTTCCCCGCCCATGTCTCTGCAAAAAGTTCTACTCAAGAGCATACCGTAACTTGCAGTTATATCTGCTACTAAAATGGTCAGTTTGAGCCTTTTATCAGGATATACTGCTAAAACAGCTTGAGCATCTTTAACTTGGCCAATTAAGGGTACTTGTTTTCCATCCATTGAATAACACCTCCCAAAGGTTTTGGTCAAGGTTAAACCTAAAGCCTTGGCTATGGATGAGAGCATAATGTTGTTGGAGGCTCCCAAGTCTATAATGTAGTTACTCAACTTGAGGCCATTTAGGAGTAGGGAACTATAAAAGGGGTTAGGCTTCCTAGTTTCATCAAATTCACATTTCACTTCAGGAGTAGGAGTGACAGCAGTGTCGCTCTGGTTCATGACGAATGGTGAAATAACTGCAGGGGAATCAAGTGGTTGATTAATTGGGTCAACAACACATTGGTTAGATTGTGATGAGTTTGCAAGGTCACCTTTCACGTATTTGACTAGTTTGTCTAATTCTTTAGGATTCAACCTCAGATATTCTGTGGGAGAGATTTGAATAGTAGAAGACTTTCAAAATTCTACAATATTAAAAGAAGACAAGCCGGAATCTTTTTGCACAACCTTAACATCAGGGGTCAAAGAGCTAGAAGAAGAAGTAGTACTTACAGGGTCCCGAGTTTTATGGACAGGATAAGCTGGAGCCGGACTGTTCTTTGAAAACTTTTGATTTCAATTAAGCATAGCACAAGAAGGATCCCCAAGGGTAACCAGAATATCTCCTCTTTCTGAATCAGATTCATATTCTAAAAAGTATGAAACAGAGCCACCAGGTCTATCTTGAGGGAGCTCTTCTATAGTACATTCCCCTAACACATCCTTAGTAGCCTCCATTTGTACATGTCTTTACATATCAGGGCAAGAATTACCATCATGATCTATTTTTAGATGGAAGGAACACATAATAGCTTCTTTTGGTGAAGCTTCTATGGACAATCTTGGTTGATTTGGAGGCAACAGAGGAGTTTTATTGTGCCATTGATTAGGTTGTTTTCGGCTGATATCTTGATAAGGAGAAGGGAATGAAGATCCATGTTTAGGTAATTGCCTTTTCAAGGCAATTACGTCATTCAATAATCTTTGAATGATTGGATCTATAGGAGTCAAAGTAGAAGGTTGAGAATGAGGATTCTGAACATCTTTTCTCCATTTCCCAGCTGTAATAAGATCATCTTCTAACTCAGTAACCTGTCCTTGGGCAACAGCTAAATCGGCTGGTCTACTCCTTCTCAAGTGAAATCCTATGTCCAGGGGCATAGAATTTACAAAGAAACACTGCTAGTTTTTAGGAGTTGGTCTTTTGGCAACATGGATTCTATGGATAACTTTGTTGTATCTTGCCACATAATCTCTCATCAGCTCATGAATCTCCTTCTTCATTTGTGTCAATTGTGCTAGCAAAGAATGTTCATCATCAGCTCCTTTAAAATGCCCTTTGAATGTTGTCTTCATGGTTTGCCAACTTGTGATGGATCCAGCTGGTAGATGGCCAAACCATTCTATGGCTCCTTCTAAGAGAGATTGAGAAAAGAGTCTTACTGCTACATCTTCATGTTGTACTACCAGAATGGCAGTAGCTACATTGAATGCATTCAAGTGTTCATCGACTGAAACTTTTCCATCCCCCAAGAATTTAGGTAAGACTTCTTTGATACCTTTAGGGAGAGGATGATGAGCTCCCAAATTCAAAGGACCAATAGCTGCACCCCATGGCTGAGCCATAACTGTAGTTGGAAAGATTGTAACTAGAGGTGGCGCTTGAATACCAGACAAAGTTAAAGCTTGCCAGACACTATAGGATGAAGAAGAATTGGGGGTAGCTTTAGGAGGAGAAGGAGGTCTACTTTTTTCTTTGGGTCTTAAGATGGAAGGGGAGGAAAAATGAAGATTTTGCAAGCTTTCAAAGAAAGTATCAAAAATACCCTCCTTCCTCTGGGACCTGGTGTAAGGTTGAGAATCTAGAATTATTCTAATTTATTACCTTTGAGCGATTCTGTCAATAACTTGTACCTCCTGGGCGACTGGGAGTCCTCTTAACCACTCTCCTATATCTTCCTCTTCCTCTAAAACTAGGAGAATTTGTTGATACTGGTGATAACTGGTCTTTAAACTCCAATAAAAAGTATTCAAATAAGAAATGATATCCTCTTGAGTGTTTTGAAAATTAAGATATGGTTGGATAACGGGAGGTTGCTCCTCCAAATTGGGTATTATCATAGCTGGTAGGACCATAACTTCTTCATAAAATAGAACATTAAACATGGGTCTACATTGTAAGCACTCCCTAGTAGAATCGCCAAAAATCTGTTAGCGAACAAATTTGTCTTTTTATAAATAATCTTTTAAGTTTTCTCTATCACCCTTAAAAGACAAACTATTCTTAACATTTGGATAAGTGTATTTTATAATCACTTCCATCTAAATTTTATAATAGGTATAGCTCCCTTAAATGATATTCAATGAAATGAGAAAATACTTTAATCAGTTAGCTTTTAACCATAAAGCTTATAAAGGCAACAATATCATTCTTTGATGATATGTTTTGAAACAACTAGAGAAGTAAATATAACCAGGTAATGAATAGGAAGGAAACACAGTCACTTCCACAATAGCATTTCATGAAAAACATAAACAACTTTGACTGCAGATAATAGATAATAGATAAAACTCAAGATTTAGATACCATGAAACAGCTGACTAAGATATAAAACAGGTCAAACTATATGCGAACATAGGGCACTTTGCTCAAAATCATAAACATCACAGATTCATTGATTTTTCTGTCATAAACTTCAAAAATTACTACATAGGTAATTATCTAAAAATCAATTATGTTCATAAAAATCACCATCTGAATTCTAATTATCAAAACTATATCTATCTATCAAAGTTTTTTTGAACCCTTTCAAAGTTTTAGCAGCTAGAATAAATAGCAGTAGAGCACCGAGAGGCCTCCCGAAAAACATGGCCTCTCGGTGAAACAGTTAAGTAACAAATCCATCAGTCAGAGGACACGTGTCCTTGAAATTTAGCATAACAATAAAGTAAAAATAGGAAACTAGATGGCAGAATCAACTTCTTTATCCAAGGCACGATCCTCGCTCATCACTGGACTCCCTTCTTCATTGGTAACCAATTGGGTCTGTTTCCATTCTTTGTACGCTTGAACTAACTCCTTGGCAAGCGACAGGTGTAGGATCTTAGAGTTCACTATTCGGGCCATGGAGGTGTCTTTATTCCAACTCAGCTTTTTCACCATATTAGTAACATTAGATAACTGATCAACACACAAATAAAGCATGGATTCAATCCTTGCTATCTGGGTAAAATCAGAGGCCTTGGGCTGAATCTTGTCTCTGATGGTTTTAATAGCTGATTCAAAAGCATCCAAAGCACTTTTCAATTCTTGCTCACCGAATACAGAGGGGTAGGTATAAGTGAAATTAATCACTTTCAACTCTGTAAGGGTAGCCTTTTGGATTTGCTTTTCTTCAGCTTCATATTCTTTATTCTCTATAATAGCACTTCTTATCAGGGCAATATGCCAGCTGATGTTTTTTCTGAGTATGAAGAAGTAGGACTCCTCGGCACCTTTCAGTGACTTTTCTGCACAGAATTTACCAAAGCCACGCCTTTCAATTTCCATGAATTTAGTCATCGCTGACACCCACTTCTCTTCATCTGTGCTCCATACTTGTCATTGAGCCTACAATTCCTCTATAGTTGTCTTGGTGTTATGAAGGACTGAATGAGAATCTTTGATATACTATTTGCCATTTTTTAGCACCTGAGCCATCCATTCATCCACTGAAGAAACTAGAGTTCATCCCCTTTGAACTTGATTTAGTAGATTCTTATTTTCTTCAGAATTGGGGTTGAACACTTGAGAAGACTGAGACAACAGGGTAGCATCAAAGTTGCAAAATGCGTTAATAAGCCAAGAAAGTGAAACAATGGTCTGTTTTAATTGTTTCTTTTCTTTGCTATCCTGCACCGATGTAATCAGCATTTGTTGGGTTGTTTCTTTGAATAAGTGGTTTTTTCCAGCTCTATCCATCGTTCCAACTCAATTTTTTTAACTTCAAAGTCCTCAACTGCCACATCTGGTTTCTCTTCCTTGGGCCTATAACTAGCAACCTCGGCCATCCACTTTCCAGTCTTAGCATCAGCAAACATGTGTGCTGTGCTTTTTACCTTCTTGGCCTCAGGGGTTTTTTGAGCGTACTTACTCACAATATCTTGTACTGGTATGTATATAGGAATCAGACTCCGCTTTTTATTGACTGAGGAAGTCAGCCATTTGGGCGTGTCACTGGTCGCTATCGATTGGGGATCAACTTTAACAGGAGTATCCATTAGATCCAAGGTTACGTCTTCAAGATCAAAAAGATCTTTCCCAATTTGGTCATCATCATCAATCTGATAATTCAAATCTTCAAACTTATCATCTTCTAGATTTACTATCTCCATCTGTTCTTGAGTCATCTTTGCCTTCTTTTGGGATCGAGAGCACGACCTGGTGATACACTAAGGAGAAACCATAGATGAAAGTTACGCAACAGACTTCTTTTTAGATTCTTTCTTCTGTTGCTTACCAGATGAACCTACATTATCAGATGTTTTAGGCGTGTTAGGAACAAAGGGGGAAGAAAACAAAATTGAAGACTTATTTCCAGTCTTTTTAGGACTGGACTGCCCTTTCTTTTCTTGTAGCCACTTCTCAATTAATTTGAGAACATGCTGTGTTCTGCTTTAAATGTCATCATCTTCCTCTTTTGACCAATCAATATCTACCTCTTCAGTATCGAGAGGTCTTTTGAAATCAGGTTCAATCAAATCAGAGCCATCATCTGTCACTCCCTCTATACTGAATTGTATTCTCATTGATAGGATTTGAGAGATACAGAGTCTACTGTGGCTTTTGGTCATGACTTGAGATTCATTTGCACAATTTTCCCAGAAATCCTCTAAATGGGGAACTGGGAACATGTGAGACCTTAAGCCTAGGCTGCCGCTAGCAAAATTTTTATTATCAAAGCCTGTTCTTTCTGTATAGTAATTGAAATCAAAATGACCTAGGTCACATCTAATATAGCATCTTCAAAGGTTAGACATGAAAACTTCCCTAGCTGCAATGGAAATAGTTTTTCACCTCAGTCTCTAGGAAGGAAACACTTTAGCAGGATGGAAAGCTCTCTACAGATTTCAGCAAAAATAAAACAGTCAAATGCATATCGAGGAAATTTGGTAGGGGGGTCCTCAGAATCACCAATTCTTAGATAAGAGAACTTAGGGAATTGGATGTAATAACTCCCAAACCTAGTCACAAAGTGCTGAGCTTTTGAGCTCATCCTCTTGGCCGAATCTCCAGACATTTCAAAGAAAAGCTTTCCCATAAAAGTATCATGAACTCTCATGTAATTTTGAATTACACTATCTTTACGAAGCATAGAGAAATATTCAAACACACACATGCCATCAATCCAAGGCTCATGAATCGTGCCACTCCATATCCTACTACATGCTAGACAATACATGAGATAAGAGGACATATAAAAGCTACAGCCAGTATGCTTGGAACTATTTAGCTATTCCCTCATGGATTTTGCAATTAACTCAGCCTAATCCAGCTTATGCTTTCCCTCTAAAATAATTTCTACTTAATAGAATAACCAATCTGCAAACAAAGAAGCTTCAGGTGACCCCCTAACTCTGTGTAGCATTACCATGATATCACTAATATGCGGATGCATGTGGTTTCTGTTTAATTTCTTGGGCAACCAAGAACCTCCTCTTTGGGCATTTATCAACCAATACTTAGCCATGGAAGTACGGTTTGCATCAGCGTTGGGTTTGAACTTAACTAGAGATTAGGCGGGAGAAAAAGCTGAGAAAGTCCGTTCTTGGATTTGGAAAGTTGAGGCAACAATTCCTCTATTTACGGCCATCAACACTTCGCCATTTATGTTAAGAATTGACTCAGTTCACTACTCATAATGTTTAATACATTCATGAACAAGCTCAGGGTAAACCACAGTAGGAGGGAAACATGCGGCTATACATAACCCACTACTCAAAATTTCCATAGAAGGGACATTTTCTTCTCCACATGCAGTAAGCCTATCATCTATCACTTCAATATCATAACCTTCTAGGTCTATGTCTGTTAAGATAGAATTTTCGCAGAATAAACTAGACACATTCCCAAAGAAATGAAATGCTGACTTCATTTTGCAAAAACAGACTGCAAATTGTTACAGAAATCCCTTCAAAATTCACCAGCTTTTAAATTTAAACACTGGAAGAATGACAGCCTGACTTACGTTAGTCTCTGAGGAAAATTCTGCAACTAGAGCTCCAAAAAACCCTTACCTCCATTCTTTGCGCATATAGAGAACAACAGTAATTCAAAAATAAATGCCAAGGAGGGCTTTTAAGGGAAACATCTAGAATGAGTAATTAACTACCCATTATTAAGACAAAAATGTCTCGAAAAGAGAAGTGACCATTCCCACACGCAATCATTTACTGCCACTTTGTGCAAAATTTTATGTCGCACGAACTCCTCATTAATTTGACAGCTTAGACATGATTTAGCCGCCACCGAAAATACATCTTCATTAAAAGTTTTACCTGAGTGGGACCCATGCCTGAAAAGACGGCGACTATCCTTGATTTATGCCACCTGTCATTTTTAAAGATCCTTGAACACTCTTGAACACTCTTGAACAAGTTCAAAGATGTTTGTATGGGTTCACCTTCATTCAAGCCTATTCCTTAATATCCCACCACAACATTGACACCAAGAGCCAAATCACTTAACTTATAATCTTCCACCCTAGATCGATCAAAGTTCTGTAATCTGATGATCACGAAACACCTTCCTTTAGCAAAAACACTAATCATCCACTTCTACTTTATAAAGAAAATGAACTAGCTTGAACATCCTTGAATGCCCTTGAACAGAGTTCAAGGTTGTTCATAGGTGTTCAAGCCTATTCAAACCTATTCGAAAGATATGTTAGCAAAAGACCTTTCTCTCCTTAGTGAAGAACGACTGAACATAGGGAAGAAATTTTGCTAGAATTTTAAACATGAGGGCTTAGGAAGCTTGAGATACACAAAATAACAAGGCGACTCTAAAAAAGTAATATTAAGGACAAAGATCAAGATTTGGACTAACAGTCACCCAGGATAAGAATGGTCACTAAAAAGCACAAGTGATGCTCCATGCAACCAGTGCCACCTAGGAAGAAATAACCCTAGAGGATTACACTTTTGATGAGGTTGATTTATGGGAGCCTGCAAGAGAAGGAAGAAAATCATTGGTGGCTCTGGGCCTAAAGCATGCTCTAGGATTTATGGATAAGGATGAGGAAAAGATAAAATCACTGAGTGAACAAAATGAGGCATTAAAGAAATTCATTTTTAAAGTGGTAGGTCCCATTGACCCAAGTTATCCGGAAGCCTCATTACAAGCTATCTTGGAGAAGAAGGATACCCCAAAACTATTGGAAGGGATAACACATTCTTTTGTACAGGTATGTACAAACTGGAAGGTTGATTTTGAGCACTTGGGAGAAAGAAGCATCAAAGCTATTTTGAGACCTTTCAGGACCATTCTCAAGGAGGCTACCAAGTTAGTTTATATGATGGAAGATGAATAAGGATTGGACTTCCAATTGAGAAGATGACATAAAGTATTCAAGGACCTAAAAATAATAAGGAAGAAATGCTTCCAAATTCTGGGAAAATTATATGAGGGGGCAGAATTGGATAATTTTGGGATATGGACTAAGAGCATAACAAAAACAATAAAATTTTATGAAAAGTGCATGAAAAAAATCTGCCAGATACATGAGGGAGTTATGATATGGGTGGAGCAAATAGAAGATTTCTTCATAGGCATAGATTTTTAATTATACAAGGATAGTGAGAAACAAGTCTTATCCCCGGTAAAGAGAATTATACTATAGTTCAAAGGGATTATGGTGGGGGTCAATGAAAAGGAGGATCCCAATAAACTCTTCATATTCAAGGAAGAGATTCAAAGAATGTATGAGCACAAAGAAGAGATCAAATTATTTTCGTCTGAGTTGACAACCGTCAGAGGAAAAATAGGAGTGGTGGCTCATGAATGTACAAGAGGTAGATTACAATGAAGTGCAATAAATAGTACAGAGGATTCGGGATGCTCATCTGGATATCCTCCAAGACTGACCATCCATTGTTAGTGAATTACATGCATTGATAAATTGAAAAAATATAAAAAAGTACTAAAGTTTGTTTTGCAGCTTGAAGTCTTAAAAGTACTAGCAAAAGCCTCCTCATGAAAATTCACATTTATCTTCAACTAAGCTTACCAAGCAGTTGTACCATGACCATAGAGAACCTTAGGAATAACTTAAATATTCTTTCAAGAGAGGAAATTAGATCTCGAATTCCTTGCAATTGACTTGTGTAAAAACAACATTCAATAGAAGTGGCGCTAGAAAGAGGGCCCAAGACAAAAAGCTGGATAACATCAAATATTTCTCACAGCGACACTTCGAGAAAGTTCTTAGATCATCTCTAAAGAGAGGAAAGTTTCTTGAACTCACCTATCATGGTAGAGCTAGCAGTGACAAAGGAAAGTCAAGGGGAAATCCCTCTCACCACCACACTATGCCACAAAATCCACTTCGACACAAATTACACATCGTTGCCCTGAGTATCACCACAACCATAAGAAAAAATAATAAATTAAAATAGCCTCGTCCAATGGCCTTCTTTGCTAATGCACAAAGCTCTTCGTTGAACTTCATTGGACAACTTCATGAATTACCCAAGAATCCTGAGATTTTTTGCACTCATTTCGTATACGGGGAATCACAGATACCCAAAGAACACATCTATGCCTTTAAATAGATTTGCAATCTCAAAGATATTTATCACCAAGATGTCATCTGTCACTTGTTCCCATACACTCTAGGGGAGTTTGCATATAACTGGTACCTAAACTTACCACGTGGGTCTATCTCTACATGACCTGAATTTGAAACCAAATTTGTAAACCAGTTCAAGTTGTATGTAGATATTGCTAAAGCACATCACCAACTCATAACAATGAGGAAAGAATCCAAGGACACCATTGATTTGTTCAATCATCGTTTCCATAAGATGCATAAAAAATTGGAAGCTCCTTACACTATACTAGAGGAAGCTATTATACAAATTAACCTTAAAGCCATTGACCCTTTCACTTCAATTTGTCTAAGGAGACTTTCCCCGCAGACAGAGACATGATAGAAAAGGTGTACAATGAAGCTATAAAATTTACACAAAAAATGGATCCGCAAGAAGGGAACTTTTTTACCATGGGGTAACATCACTTCTCTACATCAATTTTCAGAAATCAATAAAGTTCTGGCCACCCACACACCTTTGATGAACCTAATTCCGACACAGCTACTTGTTTCTCCACCACCATCCATCACTTACCTGGGTTATGAGGCCCATAAGACAACTTTATTTGAGCAACGAACCATGCCTCCAATTGAACCTGGTAATCACCTAGCCTCTGAGTTGGATGTTGTGAAGAAAACTCTATCTTAAATCACCAATTAGCTCACTAGGATGAAGTTGAATCCTTCCCAAAACCAAAGTGGGTACCAATGAACACCCTGTTCCTCCAAATGCCTATCCTCAAAATAAAAATTGGAGTTTCAATACCTATAACAATAACAACAATTTGTAGGATAAACAATTTTGGAAACAAAGGCCTAATAAACCTTGGACCACTCAACCCAATAATGGAAGCATACCTATGGATAACGTTAATACCTATGATACCGTTGATGCTAATTTTTTTGGGACTCCAAATCCACACCAAGACAATGACAGATGTGGAAGCAACACCTATAATCAACATCTTAAAAATTTAGAGGAACCTCCTGTTTAGTTTAATGCCATGATGTTTGACTCTTATGAACCTTGAAGTGGGGAAATTTTTGATGCCTACATGGAAGAGGAGGAATTTGTATTTCCATTCCAAAAGGAAAGAGAACCCGAGTACTCTGAGGTTCATGCATTCCAGAATGACCAACGTAGCCCTTACAACCTGAGGAGCTAAAATGAACCTTTAACTGGTGGTATGCCCCCAAGAAAACAACCAAATCCACTAGACCCACAAGCTAGGAACAATCCTACACTCCCAAAGGGCTGAGTACCCCTACATCATCCCCACCAAACATGTTTGCCAGTTATAGAAACTCATCTTGGTCAGTTGACAAATACAGTGCAGTTGAGGAACTAAAGAAAAAGGCCAAAGTATTGGAATAGTCGCAAGGGATAACTAAGAGGGGGGAGGGGGTGAATCAATTATCAGCAAGTTTAATTATTTTTCTCTAATTAATTGCTGAATATCATTAAGCACATACACATTCAAGATAACACAAAATAGAACACCACAATTTTGGTTACGGGGAAACCAAACTAGGTAAAAATCCCAGTGGGAATTAGCACCCACAAAGAACTATACTTGTGTATAATAATCCATGTTAGAAGATCTTACAACCTTGTTAGGAGTTGTTCTTTATAATGCAATAAGTACAATGACCTGGTTAAGGGTCTGACCCTATTAAGAGTCTTTTATAGATAACCCTATTAGGGGTGAGGACTCACTATCCAAAATCTCACTGCTGAAATGATGAAGGCTACAACCTTCCGTAGAAAATATATACACTATATCTGATAATGAACTATTTGAGTAGACCTGCTATCTTGATTAGTTCCAATGTATTGTATACACTCTCCGCTTCTTCACATAGATCTTTAACTGATGAATGAAATGGCTTTACTATCCCAAAACAATTAGCATTCTATTCTGTCCTTTTTCTATCTCTTTTCTTATCATTCACCCTTGGTGATCTTCAAATGATCTACTATAAGTATCTTCTCCAAAAGATATGATCTTTGTCAGCTTTAGGAATCCCTTCAATGCTTCTTTAGTCAGCCAAACCAAGCATGCAACATAATTAGAACCACGCAACTCAAACTAAATAGACGCATCGCTTCACATAGTCAGCTCCAAAAAAATTACCCAAATGTCATGCTTCAGATGAAACATGATTAGCGCCTTTGTTTAATTGTAACATAAAAAATAGATGTCACCAAAATGTAATGTATGAAATGATGATGTTACATTTATGTAAAGGGGTAAGGAGATTGTTTATTAATTTACTTAGAATGTATTGAGTTCCTTAACCTTACTTTACATTTAATTGAATTGTATTGATTAAGTATTGCAATTGTGATTTTAGGAGAAGATAAGATGTCCTTTTTCTATCCTCAAAATGCACAAATGGAAGATCCAAGTTGATCAACCCAAAAGAAGTGCTAACGCACAAATGAATCAACTATTTGGAAAAGAGAATAACAAGAAGGATATCTTAAATTCTATAAATTGATTAAATATGTTTGATTATAGTAATTGAAAAGAATAGGAAGAAGAACCAACCTTACAAAGTTGCAGATCAAAGAATGCTATTTTCTGAGGTCTATAGACTATTTTTAGAAAATATGACAGTTGATCCCAAACCATAACGCAGAGACGAACAAAACCCATAAATATTTTTCCATTCTGATGTCGTCTTATGGAAAATGTCAACCTTGACCCACAAATGTCAACCCTCACCCAATAATACTGACCTTGACCTACACAGGTCCGATAGAGAATCTGTTTGCGCCGTCCAAAAGAAAGCCAAAAAGGGTATCCAGATCTGGTCTCAAATATGCAATCTTGAACTTGTACCTACAAGAAAAAGAGGATTGTTTGTTGTGGGGGAGGGGTTTGCATTGGTCAAACCCCAGTTTTGAAATTAACCTCAAATATATGTAATTGAAATAGTAGAAATGGAAAAAGTAAATGCATAAATTCACCTTGCTTGGAAAAGTCCTTGTGGAGGATTCAAATCCTTCAATCCACAAGTATGATTCAAAATGTGAAATGTAGAAAGGTAGGATGTCTTCAATCTCTTTCTTGTAGATCTCCAACACCAAGTCTTGAATGGGTTCTTAAATTTGGAATAGGCTTGGAAGAAGGTGGATGGAGAGATCACCAAAAGGGCACCACATAGCTTGAATCCTTCAATGGCCTCCAATGGATCTCCTTCATGAAAATAGATGCTTGAATGGATGAATGCTTGCTTGAAATCTTTCTCCTTAGCTTGCTTTAATTTCTCTTGAAGATAGTTTGAGAATGCTTGATCATAATTAGAAGACTTTGATTTCACTTGATGATGGTTGTTAGAGAAAATGAGAGGAGAAGGCTCCCTTTTATATGAAACTAGGGAACAATCTTCTAAGGAGGCCTACATAGGAGGATTAAATTCCCATTAAAACCTTTACCCCTAGGAGAGGACCTATATTAAATATAATTTAGGAATTGATGCTTTAGAACCCGAAACAGCTGACCCAGAAGCGGGAAATACTTTTTGCAAAGACCGACATCTACAAACTATGAGACCTTGGGATCTAAACCTTGGGTCAAGGTTGAGGTCGACCTTGACGTAGGTCAGGGTTGAGGTTGACATAGACCTAAAAGGTCGACCCTGACCCTGAAGCCCAGAATCACCAGTCTGCAGTCCAGGATGCAGAAATTAGGCTAAACAAGAGTGGAAAGAGGGACAGAATAGGGGGAAGCCATGTCAAGATCAGGAACCCATTCAAGGTGCTTGTCATGACCCCAAACCACTTACTCAAAAGGCTAAACAAGTCTACAATGGAAGTGCTTCCATTTTTTGACTATAAATTTAGCCCCCACTTTAGCAAGAGTATGAGCTCAACACAAACTCTTGGTAAAGGAAAACATAAAAAATAGACAATCTTATTGGAACCAAAAAGGGATAAAGAAACCCTCAAGCCCCCAAGGGACTTAAGTCTTTATCAACCCTAAGATCACGACAAGAGAGACATCACTTAGTTAAGGGGAGAGAGAAGGGGTGTGATTATCTTTCCCAATGAGAACTTATGTCTCATTGTGAACCACACAAAAAGCGTAACTGGAAAGATGGAGTTGAACTGCCTAGTGAATGTGGCTACTCACTAGCCAACCCATCAGGGAGATCCATTCTTAAAGGGATCAAATCATTGTAAATTTAAACTAGAGGGATCAAGAGATCCTAAAAATATGAAAATGTGACCATGCTTTAAGGATTAGCTTCTTTTAATCCATAAAGGGAAAAGTTTTAAATCTTGAAAACTATTTTGAACATGCGTGTGTGCAACAAGTGAGTAGAGTGTATGCCCCCATGTTAAAGTCATTGCTAAAACTTTAACAGGAGCAATGGTTTTAACAGAAACATCAACAACTCTACGAATTACGTTTCCACTGCGAGATGCCCCCAAAGGAAGACAAATCAAAGGAAATAAACCATAAACATACATAAGAACACAAGAGGGATCTACCCAATGTGGGGTCAGTATGACCATAAGATAACATTTACATATAAATATGATATTATTTCAAATAAATTGACATCATTCCCCCAAAGAAAGTAGAACTACAATCACAAAGGAGGAAAGAAACTTTAATAATTACGAAGAAGAATCTTTTCAGACCACAACCTGGAGACCAAAAAGAATTAGTGCTACCATGTCGTAGATCCAAGCAGATTGTACAAGGAAAATAGTTACAACAATAACACAAGTACAACATAACATGAAACAACATATAGAAGAATGAAGATACACATAGAAGAATTGAACAATATTTTTGATTCCTTTATCACCTTGCACCAACATAGTAACAAGGGTCGTATAAAAGAATCTAACAAACATTTAAAAAAACATTACAGGGGAAGCACAATACAAAATACAACACAAAAAGGGCTACCATAAAGGATGAGCCAATCAAGCATGTTGTCAACCCTCCCCATCTTGGTTAATATTATTTAGGGTAGGTGGGCAACTCACAAGAGGGACTATATCCAATATAGTAGGAATGATAGCCAGTTCCAAACAAGGATCCTCTTGAGAATCACAATGCTCATTACTAGGTTAAATTGTTAATTGAGTTGAAAGCATATGAGGTAAATAATTATCAAGGTCAATGGTCTCATATTCATCACTAAGATCAATAGGATCATCGAGAGTGTTCTCCTCATCAAGGTTGATTGAAATGAGATCCAAGATGTGAATAGGATCATCATACTCATTCGTCTTAACATCATGAATATTAACATCCAATGAATCAGGCATAGGTTGATCGAAGGTAGGTAATGAATTTTGAATCATAGAAGAATGAGCTTTAGCATTAGCTCTACGCTTCTTATGATGTTCATTAGTAGATTTGTTACGTTTAACTTTGTTTGGAACATGCTGAGAACTAGGAGGAATGATAATAGGTTCCTTCACAGGTTCTATAGGAGGATTCTTAATAGGTTGTAATGGAAGAGTAGAAGTTTGATCAATTTTATTAGCAGCAATGGATAAATGAGGTATTGCAGGAGTAGGCAAAAGACCACGGTTGGAATCAATCCGAGGCATACTTAACTCAACAATTTTGTGATGTTTGTAAGCTTGATATGAGAGAAAGAGATGATCAGGGTGAGGTAGACATGAGTTAGGTAATGAAGGCCAAAGAAAATCGTGAGTAGCACAATCTCTAGGCCTAGAAGGTTCAAACAAACTATGATTAATCATTTTGAATTCTCCATTATGAATGAACTTAAGACATTTATGAATGGGAGAAGCAATAGCATGCATAGAAGTTATCCAAGGTAAACCAAATTTGATTTGGAATTGATTTGAAGTAGGAATAATGATGAAGGTAGTATCTATAACCTTACCACAAAGTTCAACAGGTAAGTTAATAGAACCAAGTGCAGGATAAAGAAAGCCATTATAAGTTTGGATCCATGCATCAGATGAGTCATAAAAATCACATTGTAAGCCTTTCATAAAAAGATTTTCCTTAGTAATGACATTTATTAAAGATGTGGGATCAACTAGACAACCATGAGTAGGTATCTTAGCAATCCTAGCATAGATATAAAGGGGACCATCAGGAGCCTTAATTGTTTTAGAATCATCAAAGGTAATTAAAAGTTCCCTAGGTCACTTATCCTTAGTTTGTTTTTGAGTTTTAGGTAGAATTGGAAGTTGAAGTAGAGGTGAAGGATCTTGAACAATAAGTTTAGATGGTGCATCACTCTCTACATGATTAACAATGTTATTAAGATCATCCATCTTTGAATCATAAATAATGTCTACAGAAGATGGTTGAGCTATAGTATTAGTATCATGTGTAGGTAAAGGATTGGCGTAGATTTGAAGGTTTTGATTAGGAGGAGAAACAAATTTATTCCCATGACCATCAAAATTATCAATAGACAAAGCTTTAGATTCAATCAAGTCTTGAATCTTATGCTTTAGAGAGTAACATTTTTCAGTGTCATGGCCATTCTAGCGATGGTATTGGCAGAAAGATTTAGAATCAAAGGATTTTGAAGCTATCATGGTAGGAAGGAGAGGTCAAATAGGAGGCAAAGTAATCATACTAGCACTTAACAACCTACTCATTATAGAATGCAAAGTTTCAGAGAGAGGAGTAAAAGTATGATTCGTATGGAAAGTAGTGGATGCAGAAACATTATTGGATGTAGCCACAACTTGATCAACAATCGTATTCGTCTGTTTATTAATATTGACATAGTTGTTAGGTTTTTGAAACTTATTAGGATTAGGAGCATTGTCACCATTATCAAATAGAACAAGAGCCATTAGAGTGTTGCTCTCAAACTGACTCACTTGTAATTGATAATGGTGAAGTGCTGCACACAATTGTTGAAAGGAGGTAAATTTAGTAAGCAGAATCTTATCTCTAATATCTTTTTGTAAATTTGAAATAAACATATGTTGAATATCAATATCAAGAATAGGATAAGAAATATGAGCATACAAATGCTTAAATCTACCAATAAAATCAGTCAATTTTTCCTTAATGTTTTGTTTACAATGCATTAAATTAGATAAGGACACTTGTGGTCCAATGTTATTTTGAAATTGTTGAATGAAGAAATTAGCAATTTTAGGAAAAGAATCAATGGAATAGGGAGGTAAGGAACAATACCATTGTAAAGCCTTATCTCGAAAGGATCTAGCAAAAAATTTAGCTGAAATTCTATGGTCATGAGCATAATCACTACAAAGGATTTGAAATGTTTTAACATGAGTAACATGATCACCTTTACCATTGTAATTCTCAAGACGAGGCATATCGGCTTGCTGAGTGACAGTAGCACGAATGATGTCTAGGGATAAAGGACTACCCATATCACATGTAGGAATGCTAAATTTGGATTGAGTTAAAGATGCAAGTTGTTGTAAAGATGACACAGCTTGAGCCAAACTAATAATTGCAGAATCATTAGAGGAAACAGGTGGCATAGCAATATTAGGAACACTATGAAAAGTGTAAGAAGCAGCAGGAATAGAAGACAAAACCGGTGGAACATTAGGAATCATAGTTGGAAGAGGATTAGTATAATTAAAAGGCACACTATGATATGAAGGTTGTGAGGTAGGAAAAGATACCGGTGGAGCACTCACAGGGATAGGTGCGCTTGGGAGAGAAGTTGTTATCAAAGGAGGAGTGTAAGTAGGAATACTAGGTAGAGGAACAGAAGAAAGTCCTACACTAGTGACAATAGGTGTGAATCCTAACTCTTGAGCTTCTTGAGCTAAAGGTTTAACATTCAAATTCACAAGATGAGTAATACTACGCAAGAAATTAATACCTTGATCATTATCACAGAAAAATTTCTTAAGAGTCTCTATAGCTTGGATAGAATCTTGATTATGGTTTTCTTGGATAAGCCAATTTCCCATTTTATCAAGTTCGGTTGAAAGGTTTTGCACTTGTTCAGGAGGAACTCTTAAAGTGTCATCTTCATCATAAGATGAGTGAGAAGAGTTATGATCCATGGAAGGATTGGAATCATGAGTTATCAAATTATCATCCAGGATCCTAAGAAAAGGAGAGGAAGACTCAGGATCAAAGGAACCCATAAGTCTACGACTTCTTCTAACTGGGATACTATAAGTAGGACTAGATGTGGTAAAGCTCATACACCAATGCAATGCAAATGAACTAACACAAAATTTTGATGTATTGAATTTAAATGCAATTTGAAAGAACATGCAAGATCTAGCATAAACAATGTAAATATAACACCAAAAAGAAAGCGTTCTCTATCGTGGGTTCACCAAAATGTAACATAAAAAATAGATGTCACCAAATTGTAATGTATGAAATGATGATGTTACATTTATATAAAGGGGTAAGGAGATTGTTTATTAATTTACTTAGAATGTATTGAGTTCCTTAACCTTACTTTACATTTAATTGAATTGTATTGATTAAGTATTGCAATTGTGATTAAGGAGAAGATAAGATGTCCTTTTTCTATCCTCAAAATGCACAAATGGAAGATCCAAGTTGATCAACCCAAAAGAAGGGCTAATGCACAAATGAATCAACTATTTGGAAAAGAGAATAACAAGAAGGATATCTTAAATTTTGTAAATTGATTAAATATGTTTGATTATAGTAATTGAAAAAAATAGGAAGAAGAACCAACCTTACAAAGTTGTAGATCAAAGAATGCTATTTTCTGAGGTCTGTAGACTATTTCTAGAAAATCTGACAATTAATCCTGAACCAGAACGCAAAGATGAACAAAACCCAGAAATATTTTTCTATTTTGATGTCATCTTATGAAAAAGGTCAACCTTGACCCACAAATGTCAACCCTGACCCAATAATGTCAACCCTGACCTACACAGGTTTGACAGAGAATCTGTTCACACCGTCTGAAAGAAAGTTGAAAAGGGTATCCAGATCTGGTCTCAAATCTACAATCCTGAACCTATACCTACAACAAAAAGAGGATTGTTTATTGTGGGGGAGGGGTTTGCCTTGGCTGAACCTTGGTTTTGGAATTAACCTCAAATATATGTAATTAAAATTGCAGAAATGGACAAAGTAAATGCATAAATTCACCTTGCTTGAAAAAGTCCTTGTGGAAGATTCGAATCCTTCAATCCACAAGTATGATTCAAAATGTGGAATGTAGAAAGGTAGGATGTCTTCAATCTCTTTCTTGTAGATCTCCAACACCAAGTCTTGAATGGGTCCTTGAATTTGGAATAGGCTTGGAAGAAGGTGGATGGAGAGATCACCAAAAGGGCACCATGTAGCTTGAATCCTTCAATGGCCTCCAATGGATATCCTTCATGAAAATGGATGCTTGAATGGATGAATGCTTGCTTGAAATCTTTCTCCTTAGATTGCTTGAATTTATTTTGAAGATAGTTTGAGAATGCTTGATCACAATTAGAAGACTTCGATCTCACTTGATGATGGTTGTTAGAGAAAATCAGAGGAGAAGGCTCCCTTTTATATGAAACCAGGGCACAATCTTCTAAGGAGGCCTACATAGGAGGATTAAATTACCATTAAAACCTTTACCCCTAGGAGAGGACCTATATTGAATATAATTTAGGAGTCGACGCTTCGGAACCCGAAACAGCCGACCCAAAAGTGGAAAATACTTTTTGCAAAGACCGACATCAAAAAACTATGAGACCCCAAGATCTGAACCCTGGGTCAAGGTTGAGGTCAACCTTGACCTAGGTCAAGGTTGAGGTCAACCCTGACCTAGGTCAACATTGAGGTTGACATAGACCTAAAAGGTCGACCTTGACCTTGAAGCCTAGAATCACCAGTCTGCAGTCTAGAATGCAGAAATTAGGCTAAAGAGGAGTGGAAAGAGGGACATAATAGGGGGAAGCCATGTCAAGATCATGAACCCAAACCACTGACTCAGAAGGTTAAACAAGTCTACAATGGAAGTGCTTCCATTGTCCGACTATACATTAATTAACTTAGACTCATAACTACACATGAATCTAAACACGCATATCCCATAGATAGATGCAACTAAAGAATCAATAAAATTACTGTCAAATTTTTGAAAACAATCTTCTGAAACTGTGTCTGGTAAATAGAGTAACATAACTCAACTATTACTAAACATCTGAATCTGCATGTATGTACATGGTATAGTAACTATGTCTAAAATATAAAAACAACCACGCAAGCTTCCACATATCCATACTGAAAAGTGAGTATAGTTCACTGCTATATACTATATGTTGTCATCAATGAAAAACATATAGTCAACTATTTGCATAAAGGCAAATCTCAAACAATATCCCCCTTTGAAATTGATGGCAACATATGATTAAAAAAACCATCAATTCAAAAGTGTCTTCTTTCTTTTTACAATCTTCCCAATATCCTCATCAAAGGTTCGTCTTCACTGCTGCAGCTCCTCTGACTGTGTTTTTATTTTCATGACTATATACTCCCCTAGAGTATATTATCCCCCTTACTATATACTCCCCCTTTTACATCAATGGCAAAGGATTCCAAATATAAATAAGCATAGGTACTACTCCAGAAGTAGAGTATTCAACCACTCATCAGTCACACAAGACTGATGCATTTACTGTTAGTTATAATCAAACTCAGGAAAGGGAATTACACCCAACTTCTTCCTGAGATACTCAAAAGTATCTTTTGATAGAGGTTTTGTGAATATTTCTTCCAACTGATCTTTGGTGCTCACATAATCCAACTTCACTTCTATGTCTGCAACTTTTTCTCTTAGAAAATGATATTTTATCTCTATGTGTTTTTTTTTGCATGCATCACAGGGTTTTTAGACATATTAATAGTGCTAGTGTTGTCACAATGGATGAAAATGGGATAATCAATCTAAATTCCAAAGTCTTTAATCATCTATTTGATCCAAACCATTGTTGAAAAATTCAATGTTGCTGCTACATACTCAGCTTCTGCTATTGACTGAGAAATACAGTTTTGCTTCTTACTTGTCCAAGTAACCAACCCATCTCCAAGAAATACTGCTCCTCTTCAGGTACTCTTTCTGTTATCAACACAATCTACATAATTTGCATCTGTGTACACATAAAGTTCCATATTTTCTGAGTTAGGATACCATAAACCATAGTCTATAGTTCCCTTTAAATATCTGAATATTCTTTTTATTGCCATTAGGTGATTTTGTTTAGGTTTAGCTGTAAATCTCCCAACAATGCCAACTGTATTATATATGTCTGGTCTAGATTGAGTGAGATATATGAGTTTTCCAATCATGGATTTGTAAAGTGTTTTGTCAACTTCTGTGGAGTCATCATTTTTAGAAAACTTGCTTCCTGTTATCATAGGAGTGCTTACTGGCTTGTAGTCTTCCATCTTGAATGTCTTCAATATGTCTTTTACATATTTGGGCTGATTTATGAATATACCTCTGTCTGTCTACTTTACATTTAATCCAAAAAAGTATTTTGTAGGTCCAATCATGTTCATTTCAAATTCACTCCGCATCTCTTTTGCAAATTCTGCACCAAGCTTGTCATTACCTCCAAAAATAATGTCATCAACAAAGATAGAAACAAGTAGTAAACCTTGAAGTGTCTCTCTGATGAATAGGTTGCAATATTTTGCTCCCTTTTTGAATCCAATCTTTTTTAAGTAGCGATCAAGTCTCTCATACCATGCTCTTGGGGCCCGTTTAAGTCCATAGAGAGCTTTCTTTAGTCTGCATACCATGTCTGGTTTGTCTGAAAGTTTGAATCCTTCAAGATTCTCTATGTAGACTTCTTCCTTCAAGTCACGGTTTAGGAAAGCTAACTTGACATCCATTTGATATACTTTGAAGTTCTTGAATATTTCATAGGCTAAAAATAACTTTATAGCTTCCATTCTGCTCACAGGGGAAAATGTATCAGAATAGTCAATTCCTTCTCTTTGTGCATATCCTTTACATACCAATCTTGCTTTATTTCTTATCACTGTCCCATCTTCATTCATTTTGTTTCTGAATATCCACTTAGTTCCAATCACATTCTTGTCACAAGGTCTAGGGACCAATTCCCACATGTCATTCTTCATTATTTGATCTAATTCTTCTTGCATTGCACTTTTCCAATCTAAATCATTCCACGCATCTTCAACACTTAAGGGTTCAATTTGTGAAAGTAAGCATACCTCTTCATCAATGATTGAACCTTTTGCTCTTGATATTGTCAAGACTTTACTACTTTGATCTTCAATGATATCTTCTTTGGAGTGGTATTTAGATGTGTATTTTGAGATTTTAGGTGTGACACTCTCATTTGTAATCTGTGATTCTTCTTGACTTGTTTCACGGTTATTGTATGATGTTAGAATAGTCCCAAAGGATAACTGAGAGTGGGGGGGCGAGGGTGAATAAGTTATCAGCTAATTTAATTCTTTCTATTTATTAACTCCAGAATACAATACAGTAAATACACATTCAGATAACACAATAGACAACACCACAATTTGGTTACGGGGAAACCAACTGGTAAAAACTCCGATGGGAATTAACACCCACAATGAACTATACTTGTTTATAATAATCCATGTTAGAAGATCTTGTAACCCTATCAGGACTTGTTCTTTACAATGTAATAAGTATAGTGACCTGGTTAAGGGTCTGACCCTGTTAGGAGTCTTTTACAATAACCCTGTCAAGGGTGAAGACTCACTATCCAAAAGCTCGCTGCTTCAATGGTGAAGGCTACAACCTTTTGTAGAATAGATATGCACTATATCTGATGATGAACTATAGAGTAGACCTGCTATCTTGATCAGTTCTAATGTATTGTAATGTTTCACTTCTTCTTCACATAGATCCTTGATGAATGAAACACAACTAATATTCTAATTTGTACTTTTTCTATCTCTTATCTTCTCATTCACACTTAGCGTTCCACAAATGAACTACTATAAGTATCTTCCTCAAATTATGAGACCATGGGACCTGTTAGGCAACTCTTCATAACATCCTTGTTGGCTTAACTAACCACATATGCATAATTACAACCGTGCAATATAAACTGAATAGACGCGATGCTTCACAAAGTCGGCCTCACCAAATTAACTCTAACATTGCAATCTTGTTGAAACATGTTTGGCACCTTTAGATTACTATCTTCAACTCATAAATAAACTTGAATATACACACGCATATCCCAAAGATAGGTGCAACTCAAAAACCAATGCAATACGTCAGCTCTGTACAGACAAACTCCAAAAACTACAACTCCTATTAACAGAAATACAAAACACAACTGAAACTTCATATCTAAGTCTGCGTGTATGAACAAAACATAAACAACATTTCTAGAACATGAATATAACTGCGCAAGACTTGATAAAATTATTTTGATAAGTACATATAGAACACTACTGTATATTATATGTTGTCATCAATGACAAACATACAATCAACTAGCTGCTAGAAGTAAATCTCCAACAATCTCCCCCTTTGACATTGATGGCAACATATGATATTAAAAACATCTTTAGCACATGGTGTCTTCTTTCTTTTTTACAATCTTCTCAATATCCTCATCAAAGATTCCTCTACACTGCTGCAGCTCCTCTATCTGTGTTTATACTCCCCCAGAGTATGTGCTCCCCCTTACTATATAATCCCCCTTTGACGTGAATGGAAAAGGGCACCATAAATAATTAGGCATAGGTACTACTCCAGAAGTAGAGTGGTCAACCGTTCATCAGTCACTATGGACTGATATTCTTGCTGCTTTAACTAATCAAACTTAGGAGAGGGAATTACTCCCAACTTCTCCCTGAGATACTAAAAAGTATCTTTTGATAAAGGTTTTGTGAAAATATCTGCCAACTGTTCTTTGGTGCTCACATAGTCCAATTTTACTTCATTATCTGCAACTTTTTCTCTAAGAAAATGGTATTTAATTTCAATATTCTTTGTCTTTGCATGCATCATAGGGTTCTTGGACATGTTGATAGTACTGGTGTTATCACAGTGAATAAAAATAGGATAATCAACCTGTATACCAAATTCTTTAACCATCTACTTGATCCAAACCATTGTTGAACAATTCTATGCTGCTGCAACATATTCAGCTTTTGCTGTCGATTGAGAGATACAATTCTTTTTTTTGCTTACCCAAGAAACCAACCTATGTCCAAGAAATAATGCTCCTCCAGAAGTACTCTTTCTGTCATCAATACAACCTTCCCAATCTACATCTATATACACATGAAGTTGTACATTCTCTGATTTAGGATACCATAAACCATAGTCTATAGTTCCCTTTAGATATCTGAATATTCTCTTTATTTCCATTAGGTGATTCTATTTTGGTTTAGCTGGAAATCTACCAACAATGCCAACTGCATTAGATATGTTTGTTCTATATTGAGTAAGATATATAAGTTTTCCAATCATAGACTTATACAATGTTTTGTGAACTGCTGTGGAATCATCTTCTTTAGAAAGCTTGCTTCATGTTATCAGAGGAGTGCATACTAGCTTACAGTCTTCCATCTCGAAGGTCTTCAATATTTCCTTCACATATTTGGACTAATTTATAAATATTCCTTTATCTATCTGCTTTACATTTAATCCCAAAAAATATTTTATAGGATCAATCATGCTCATTTCAAATTTATTCTGCATTTCTTTTGCAAATTCTGCACTAAGATTGTCATTACCTCCAAAGATAATGTCATCAAAAAATATGGCAACAAGTAATAATCCATCAGGTGTCTCTCTTATGAGTAGGTTACAATCCACTGCTCCTTTCTTAAATCCAATCTTGGTAAGATAATCATGTAGTCTCTCATACCAAGCTCTTGGGGCCTATTTAAGTCCATAGAGTTCTTTCTTCAATCTGCATACTATGTCTGGTTTATCTGATAGATTAAATCCTTCAGGCTATTCTATGTAGACTTCTTCCTTCAAGTCTCCATTCAAAAAGGCTGATTTGACATCCATTTGATATACTTTGAAGTCTTTGAATGTTTCATAGGCCAAGAATAACTTAATGGCTTCTAATCTGCTCATAGGGGCAAATGTGTCAATGTAATCTATCCCTTCCTTCTGCACATATCCTTTACACACTAGTCTTTCTTTTTTTTCTGACCACTGTACCATCTTCATTCATCTTGTTTTTGAATAGCCACTTTGTTCCAATCACATTTTTGTCACTAGGTCTAGGAACCAATTCCCACTTGTCATTTTTTATTATTTGATCTAATTCTTCTTCCATTTCTTTCTGCTAATCAGAATCCTTGCAAGCATCTTCAATATTTAAAAATTCAATTTGTGAAAGTAAACATACCTCTTCATCCACTGTTAAACTTTTTTCTTTAGATCTAGTCAAAACACTGTTGCTCTGATCTCCAATGATATCATCTTTTTAATGATACCTAGATGTGAATTTTGAAACTTTTGGTGTGACATCCTCATCTGTAATTTGTGATACTTCTTTGCTTGATTTAGGTTCATTACATGACACATCAATGTAATCAAACATTTCTTTAATAGCAATGTCTTTACTGTTAGGCCTGGATTCATCCTCAATCATAGGTGCATATTCATAGTACCTCTCTTGAACCATGAACTTCTCATCAATCTTTACATGAGTACTTTCAATTGTCTTCTTTAATCTTAAATTTAAACATCTATATGCTTTTCTTTTAGTAGAATAACCAAGGAAAATACCTTCATCACTTCTAGCATCAAACTTACCAACACCATCATCTCTCTTGATGTAGCACTTGCTGCCAAAGATTCTAAAGTATTTTACTATAGGTACATTACCAAACCAAATTTAATAAGGTGTCTTATCTGTGCCTGGTCTTAGTTGTGTTTTATTGATAGTATAGACTACTATATTGACTGCATCTCTCCAATAGGTGTGCGTAACTTTTCCTTCAATCATCATAGTGCACACTGTATCAAGTATGATCCTATTCCTTCTTTTTGCAATCCCATTCTGCTAAGGGGTTCTGGGTGCACTCAACTGTCTTTTGATTCCATGTTCTTCACAGTAGTCATAAAACTAGTCAGAGATGAATTCTCCTCCTCTATCTAATCTCATACATTTTAGTTTTATCCCAGATTCATTCTCAACTTTGGCTTTGAATATTTTGAACTTCTCAAAGACTTCAGACTTCTCCTTTAAGAATGCAACCCACATCATCCTTGAAAAATCATCAACAAACAAAATGAAATACCTTTCTCTATAGTATGATCTTGTTTGAGTAGGACCACATAAATCTGTATGCACTAGGTCTAACTTGTTTTCAGCTAAGTTCTGCTTGCTTCTGAAAGAGCTCTTTACATGCTTTCCCATAAAACATTCCTTGCAAATTATGTCAGCTAGTCTTGCAATACTTGGAAGGTCTCTAACTGCCTTGACATTGCTTATCTTTACTATATTATCAAAATTGATATGACAGAGTCTCTTGTGCCATAACCAACTGTCATCCACTTTTGCAAAAAAACAACTTACATATGAATTGAGCTAAAAACATTACATTTTGTCTTTGAGCCTGATGAAATCATGTCTCCTTCTTTGTTGCTAATAATGCATTTGTTGTCTTTGAATTCTAAATGATAACCTTTGTCAAGTATCTGTCCAACACTTAGTAAATTGTGATGTAATCCATCAACATACAGAACATCATCTATCTTATTCTTTCCATCCAGGGTGATAAATCCTTTGCCTATGATAGGTTTGGGAGTGTTATCTCTTGTATAGTCAGAAAATGGAAGCACTTCCATGGTAGACTAGTTTATCCTTCCGAGTAAGTGGTTTGGGGTCATATCAAGCACCTTGAATGGGTTCCTAATCTAGACCTGGCTTTCCCCCTGTTCTTCCCCTACTTCCACTTCTTTCCAACCTGATTTTTGCATCCTAGATTGCAGATTTGAGATCTTTGACCTCAGGGTTAGGGTCGACCTTTTGGGTCTATGTCAAGCTCAACCCTGACCTAGGTCAAGGTTGAACTTTACCCTGACCTAGGTCAAGTTCGACCTCAACCTTGACCTAGGGTTAAAATCTCAGGGTCCCACAGTTTCTAGATGTCGGTCTTTGCAAAAGTTGTTTCCCGCTTCCGGGTAGGCTATTTCAGGTTCTAAAGTGTTGATTCCTAAATTATATTTAATATAGGTCCTCTCCTAGGGGTAAAGGATTTAATGGGAATTTAATTATCCTATGTCGGCCTCCTTAGAAGATTGTGTCCTAATTTCATATAAAAGGGAGCTTTCTTCTCTCATTTTCTCTAAGTCTTCTAATCATGATCAAGCATTCTCAAACTATCATCAAGTGCACTTCTAGGAGCTAAGAAGAAATAATTCAAGCAATTATTCATCCATCCTCAAGCATTCTAGCATCCATTTTCATGAAGGAGATCCATTGGAGGCCATTGAAGGATTCAAGTTACATAGTGCCCTTTTGGTGATCTCTCCATCCACCTTCCAAATCAAGAACCCATTCAAGACTTGGTGTTGGAGATCTACAAGCAAGAGATTGAAGACATCCTACATTCTACATTCCACATTTTGGTGCATACATACTTATGGATTCAAGGATTTGAATCCTCCACAACACTTTTGCAAGCAAGGTGAATTTATGCATTTACTTTGTTTACTTTTGTAATTTCAATTATATATTTGAGGTTAATTCTAAAATCGGGGTTTGACTAAGGCAAACCCCTTCCCCCCAACAAGCAAATCTCTTTTTCTTGTAGGTATAGGTTCAGGATTGCATATTTGAGACCAGATTTGGATACCCTTTTCAGCCTTCTATCGGACTTCGCACACAGATTCTCTGTCAGACCTGTGCAGGTCAAGGTCAACATTATTGGGTCAAGGTTGACATTTGTGTGTCAAGGTTGACTTTTTTCATAAGATGACATCAGAACAAAAAAATATTTTTGGGTTTTGTTTGTCTCTGTGTTTCGATTCCAGATCATACTTCAGTTTTTCTAGAAATAGAGCACAGACCCCAAAAAATAGAATTCTTTGATCTACAATATTTCAAGGTTAGTGTATTTATTCTATCCATTTCAATTCAAACCCTTAATCATTCTAAATCTATCACACATTCATTCCTTTCCATAAAATAGGGAATTTAAGACTTTCCTCTTTGCTCTCATTTCCAAATGATTGATTTATTTATGTATTGATCCTTTTTGGGTTGATCAATTTAGATTTTTCCTTTGTGCATCTTGGGATGGAAGAGGAATATCTTATCTTTCCCCCATATATTTCAAATGTTACATTTTTATATGTTATATTTTGGTGAACCCACGATAGACAACGCTTTCTTTTTGGTGTTAGATTTGCATCTTATGTTAGATCTTACATGCATTTAAAAGTAGATTTCTTTTATGCTCTTGCATTTATATATCAAAAATTAAAAATCACAAATTACTTT
>MU226017.1:2328230-2342875 GCA_018584345.1 Thuja plicata
TCAAGAGAACATCAATGCCTTCTTACAATGCATGCATGTTACCCCGGGTCCTCCTGACATTGTATTTAATCAAAAGGATTTACCTTCTCAAGAAGTTCAAAAGCAATATGATGCCCTTATGGTTTCTGTTACTATTAATAAGAGTATCATTCATAGAACCTTGATTGATAATGGATCTGGGCTTAATATTTGTAGCATGGACATGGTCAAATCAATTAAAGTCGATCTCTCAACTATTCAACCTGATAATAATGCTATACATGGCTTTGATAACATTGATAAGAACACTTTGGGCATCATTACCTTACCTATCAAAGTAGGTCCAGTTATCCTGAATACTCCTTTTCACGTTATGCCTAGACCTCTTCATTATAACTTACTTTTGGGTAGACCTTGGTTGCATGAGATTCATGTTTTTCCTTCCACCCTTCACCATAAAGTCAAGTTTATTCACAACAACATGGTGTATACAATTCATGTGGATGATGCGCCAAATCCTTGTTTGAATATTCAAACGCAAAATACTCCTATTCCTAATAGTAATCTTTTTTTCTCTAATGCTCTTCTTGGAGATGATTGGGGAACCTTGGATTTTACTCCTACCTTTATTGGAGAGTATAAGGTTTTTGATCTTGATTTTATGAAGCAACAAAGAGAGTTTGAACAACGAGTCTTTGCTTCTACTTTTCATTACCTTCGTAATAACTTTGTCATTGCTTCTACCCACTCTGAATCTCTCAAACCTACTAGTAATGACATAGTAGCTACTGAAGTTCCATTGACTCCTTCTGATATGGCTTCTTGTTATGGTGTTGGTTATCATTTACTGGTTAAATAAGGATTCCATGATCAAGGATGTGGTAAGCATAAAAAGGGAATTAAAATGCCCTTATAGAATGGGGGGCATGAGAATTCTTATGGATTGGGATTTAATCCCCAACAACACATCAATAAAAATATCTCAAATAACATTTCAAAACATGATGAACCTATGAAAGAATTTGACCAAGAAGTTCTTTTTCCTAAACTCCTTCATGCTAAGATGATTACTAGACCTAAAAGCAAAAAGAAATGTAGTCTACACTTGAAGATTCTTCCTTTTTGTTTCTATAATAGATTTCATGATCACTCTACTAATGAATGCCATGCTTTACATTATACGATTAGGCAGCTCATTGATAGTAAATTTATTTATATATCATGTGGAAATGAGTTGTATTTTAATCCTATTTTATCTAAATAACATTTATGTTCCTATTATGGAACTCCATATTATGTAAACAATGTTAGCCTAATATTTGGGGGCTCATTGTCTTGCATAGTATTTTGAGCGATATAATAGGTCCCCTTTCATCCTTGTTCCCATGCTTGGGGGGCAAGGATGACATCTCATTCTTTTCTGTCTTTCCGGGATTCACTTTTCCCTTGGTTAAGCAGTATCTATCTATTATGTGATATCCAATCATACATGAAAATTTTGGTTTTGAGGATCTATGTCCTTGATCATAACCTATTTCTTTGTTAGACATTGGGTTTTCATGGTTGATAAATCTCTCACCTTGGAAACTGAATAACGTGCTATCCCTCATAAGGGTTACTTTTTCACTTCTTGCATGATATCTCTTTGCATTCATCCCTTCCATGGCCTCATAAGAGCTGTGACCTTCTTGGCTTGGACTGAGTGTTGTCTATGGATATTGTCTTGATGTTGAAGAAGGCTTTATCCTTGTTCTTTTCTTTCCTTAACATGTCAAAATAGTATGTACTTTTCCATATTAAGGAGGGGGGCATATATACGGCCTCCCTCATTTTATATTATGCTTTTTTATTCTAACATTTTGTTTTACAACATGCTAAATCCTCAGAAGGTAACGCACATAAGTTGCTAAATCCTGAAGAGATACACATTCAATTACAATTCAATATGCTAAATCCTCAGAAGGTAACAAACATAAGTTTCTAAATCCTAAAGAGATACACATTTTACAAATGTATTCCACAGTGATATAAGAATATGGATCCATGGGTACTTCATAAAAACTATCAGAAGACACACTACATACATGCACAAAGCCACCAGAAGGTGCACAACTTTATGGGGTGACTATCAAGTGCTTTCTTGATGGGCCATCCTATCATTTTTGTGGTTCACAGTGAGATACACACATCTTACTAGGCGAGTTAACCACTCCTCTCTCTCTCTCTTTCTCTTTGACTGGTAATGTCTCTTTTATCATGATCTTAGGGTTGATAAAGACTTAAGTCCCTTGGGGGCTTGAGGATTTCTTTGTCCCTTTTGATTCCAATAATATTTTCCTTTCTCTATGTTCTCCTTTACCAAGAGTTTGTGTTGAGTCCATACTCTTGTTAAAGTGGGGGCTAAATGTATAGTCGGAAAATGGAAGCACTTCCATGGTAGAATGGTTTATCTTTCTGAGTAAGTGGTTCAGGGTCATATCAAGCACCTTGAATGGGTTCCTGATCTAGACTTGGATTTCCCCCTGTTCTGCCCCTACTTCCACTTCTTTCCAACCTGATTTTTGCATCCTAGATTGCAGATCTAAGATCTTTGACCTAAGGGTTAGGGTCAACCTTTTGAGTCTATGTCAACCTCGACCCTAAACTAGGTCAAGGTCTACCTTGACCCTGACCTAGGTCAAGGTTGACCTCGACCTCGACCTATGGTTCAGATCTCAGGGTCCCATAGTTTCTAGATGTCGGTCTTTGCAAAAGTTGTTTTCCGCTTCCGGATTGGCTGTTTCGGGTTCTGAAGTGTTGATTCCTAAATTATATTTAATATAGGTCCTCTCCTAGGGGTAAAGGATTTAATGGGAATTTAATTATCCTATGTCGGCCTCCTTAGAAGATTGTGCCCTAATTTCATATAAAAGGGAGCTTTCTCCTCTCATTTTCTCTAAGTCTTCTAATCATGATCAAGCGTTCTCAAACTATCATCAAGTGCACTTCTAGGAGCTAAGGAGAAAAAATTAAAGCAAGCATTCATCCATCCTCAAGCATTCTAGCATCCATTTTCATGAAGTAGATCCATTGGAGGCCATTGAAGGATTCAAGCTACATAGTACCCTTTTGGTGATCTCTCCATCCACCTTCCTCTAAGCCTCTTCCAAATCAAGAACCCATTCAAGACTTGGTGTTGGAGATCTTCAAGCAAGAGATTGAATACATCCTACATTCTACATTCCATATTTTGGTGCATACATACTTGTGGATTCAAGGATTCGAATCCTCCACAAGGACTTTTACAAGCAAGGTGAATTTATGCATTTACTTTGTTTACTTTTGCAATTTCAATTATATATTTGAGGTTAATTCCAAAACTGGGGTTTGACTAAGGAAAACCCCTTCCCCCCAAAAAATAAATCTCTTTTTCTTACAGGTACATGTTTAGGATTGAAGATTTGAGGCCAGATTTGGATACCCTTTTTGGCCTTCTGTCGGACTCCGCGAATAGATTCTCTATCAGACCTGTGCAGGTCAAGGTTGACATTATTGGGTCAGAATTGACATTTGTGGGTCAAGGTTGACCTTTTTCATAAGACAACATCAGAATGGAAAAATATTTCTGGGCTTTGTTCATCTCTGTGTTTTGGTTCCGGATCATACTTAAGTTTTTCCAGAAACAGAGCACAGACCCTAGAAAATAGAATTCTTTGATCTGTAATATTTCAAGGTTAGTTTATTTCTCCTATCCATTTCAATTCAAACCCTTAATCATTCTAAATCTATCACACATTCATTCCTTTCCATAAAATAGTGCATTTAAGACTTTCCTCTTTGCTCTCATTTCCAAATGATTGATTCATTTGTGTATTGATCCTTTTTGGGTTGATCAATTTGAAATTTTCCTTTGTGCATCTTGGGATGGAAGAGGAATATCTTATCTTTCCCCCATAGATTTCAAATGTTACATTTTATATGTTACATCTCTAAATCTAACCATACCACCTTTGTACTTGTCTAGATGACCAAATCTGTCTTTATCACCTGTCATGTGATGAGAGCATCCGCTGTCAATGATCCAATCATCTCTAATATCTGCTTTGGAAATTAGGGCTAACTCCTCTGCTTCCTTTTCATCTTCAATGTCCATTTCCTCAAGCAATTTTTCCATGTCTTTAAGGGCATCGAATCCAATTTCATATTGTCCTGAATCTTCATCAGTTACACCTTCTTCAGCATGATAGTATTCCTTTTTATATTTTGGTTTATAATCAGATCTGAATTTCTTTACTCTTGTGGGACACTTAGAAGCAAAGTGGCCAATCTTGTTGCATGAAAAACATTTTAATAGAAATTGACCTTCGTACTTTCCTTTGCCTTTCTTTTCTCTTTTAGCAATCATGGGAATGATTTCTTCTAGTTCTTCATCAACTTCTTCTTTCTCAGCATTTCTAGAGATGTGTAAAGGTTTCTTACCATGAACTGAGGCTTTGAAGGCTGTTTCACTTTTGGGTTCAATCTTCAATCTTGATATCTCAAATGCAGATATTTTACTGATCAAAGTCTCTCTCTTGAAGTTTTGTGAAAATTGCATGGTTTCATCTAGAATATTGATCTTGTTCTCATAGTATGCTATTAAAGTAGTCATCATCTTGTCCATTATGTCTTCTTCTAATATTTCTCCACCATTGTTTCTAATTCTATAGACTTCTTCATTTATCCTCTAATTGTAGGCTCTGATGTTCTCTTCAGGTAACATCTCAAGATTGTTGTATTTATTTTTCCATGTCTTCCTATGCTTATTCTTTGCATGGATATCTCCTTCAAACATGTCTTCTAAATACTTCCATATTGTGTATGCCTTGTCTACTTTCTTGATCTTAGAGAATTCACTATCAGATAGTGCACTTATAAGGGCTTCTTTGGCAACTACATTAGGTGTGAATGTATCCTTTTGTTTACTAGTAGCATCATCTCTTGAGAGGTCTTTTAGAGAGGGAATAACAAATTCTTGTGTGGCTATATCAAAGATGTCAAAACCAACACACTGTAGATGTGTTATCATTTTGTTCTTCCAATCTAGATAATTCTCTCCATCAAACTTAGGACTCTCTTTTTTAAAGTATGCCATTTGATCTACCTTAAGATGTTAGGCTTTCTCTTCAAGGCACTTAGATCTAATGCCAATTGTTAGAATAGTCCCAAAGGATAACTGAGAGGGGGGGGTTGTGAATTAGTTATCAGCTAATTTAATTCTTTCTATTTATTAACTCCAAAATACAATAAAGTAAATGCACATTCAGATAACACAATAGACAACACCACAATTTGGTTATGGGGAAACCAAATGGTAAAAACCTCGGTGGAAATTAACACGCACAATGAACTATACTTGTTTATAATAATCCCTGTTAGAAGATCTTGCAACCTTGTTAGGAGTTTTTCTTTACAGTGCAATAAGTATAGTGACCTGGTTAAGGGTCTGACCCTATTAGGAGTCTTTTACAAATAACCCTGTTAAGGGTGAGGACTCACTGTCCAAAATCTCACTGCTTCAATGGTGAAGGCTACAACCTTTTGTAGAATAGATATGCACTATATCTGTTGATGAATTGTAGAGTAGACCTGCTATCTTGATTAGTTCCAATGTATTATAATATTTCACTTCTTCTTCACATAGATCCTTGATGAATGAAACACAACTGATATTCTAATCTGTACTTTTTCTGTCTCTTATCTTCTCATTCACACTTAGCATTTCACAAATGAACTACTATAAGTATCTTCCTCAAAGTATGAGATCATGGGACCTGTTAGGAAACTCTTCATAACATCCTTTTTGGCTTAACTAACCACGCATGCATAATTACAACCGTGCAATATAAATTGAATATACGCGACATTTCACAAAGTCAGCCTCACCAAATTAACTCTAACATTGCAATCTTGTTGAAACACATTTGGCACCTTTAGATAACTATCTTCAACTCATAACTAAACTTGAATATACAAACGCATATCCTGAAGATAGGCGCAACTTAAGAACCAATGCAATACATCGGCTTTGTACAGACAAACTCCAGAAATTGTAACTATTGTTAACAAAAATACACAACACAACTGAAACTTCATATCTGAGTTTGCGTGTATGAACAAAACATAAACAACATGTCTACAACATGAATATAACTATGCAAGGCTTGATAGCATTATTTTAATAAGTACATATAGAACACTACTGTATATTATATGTTGTCATCAATGACAAACATACAATCAACTAGCTGCCAAAAGTAAGTCTCCAACACATGACACATCAATACAGTCAAACATTTCTTTAATAACCATATATTTATTGATAGGTCTAGGTTAATCTTCAATCATAGGTGCATATTCATAATATCTTTCTTGAATCATGAACTTCTCATCAATCTTCACATGTGCACTCTCAATTATTTTCTTCAACCTTAAATTGAAACATTTGTAAGCTTTTCTCTTAGTAGAGTAACAAAGAAAAATACCTTCATCACTTCTAGAATGAAATTTTCCAACACCATTATCTCTCTTGATGTAGCACTTTCTTCCAAAGATTATGAAGTATTTTACTATAGGTACATTACCAAACCAAAGTTCATAAGGTTTTTTGTCTGTGCCTGGTCTTAGTTGAATTTTGTTGATAGTATAGACTTCTGTATTGACTACATCTCTCCAATAGGTGTGTGTAACTTTTCCTTCAATCATGATAGTGTGCAATGTGTCAAGTATTATCCTATTCCTCCTTTGTGCAATTCCATTTTGTTGAGGGCTTCTGGGTGCACTTAGTTGTCTTTTGATCCCATGTTATTTGCAGTACTCAAGAAACTTATCAGAGGTTAATTCTCCTCCTCTATCAGATCTCATACATTTTATCTTTAGTCCAGACTCATTTTCAACTTTAGCTTTGAATATTTTGAACTTCTCAAAAGCTTTAGATTTGTCTTTTAAGAATGCAACCCACATCATCCTGGAGAAATCATCGACAAAAAAAATGAAATACCTTTCACCATAGTATGATCTTGTCTGAGTAGGTCCACATAAATCTATATGTATTAGATCTAATTTATTCTCTACAGAGTTCTATTTTCTTCTGAATGGGGTCCTCACATGCTTTCCCATCACACATTCCCTACACATAGTATCAACTGGTCTTGCAATACGAGGAAGGTCTCTTAATGCCTTTACATTACTTATCTTCATTGTGTTGTCAAAATTTATATGACAAAGTCTTTTGTGCCAAAGCCAACTATCATCCACTTTTGCAACAAGTCAACTTACTTCAGAGTTAAGCTGAAAAACATTACCTTTGTTCTTTGAGCCTGATGCAATCATGTCTCCTTCTTTGTTGTTAATAATACATCTGTTGTTTTTGAATTCTAACTAATATCCTTTATCTAGCAATTGTCCAACACTTAGTAAGTTATGATGCAAACCATCAACATATAGAACATCATCTGTCTTGTTCTTTCGATCTAAGGTGATAGATCCTTTGCCTATGATAGGTTTGGGAGTGTTATCTCCAAATCTAACCATACAACCTTTGTACTTATCTAGATGTACAAATATATCTTTGTCACCTATCATGTGATGTGAACACCCGCTGTCTATGATCCAGTCTGTTTTGATGTCTTCTTGTGAAACTAAGGCCAATTCTTGTGCTTTCTTTTCATCTTCAATTTCTATTGTTTCAATCATTTTTCCATTATCTTTAATTGAAACAAATCCAATTTCATCTTCTCCTGAATTATCATCAGTTACACCATCTTCAGCATGATAGCATTCCTTAGTTTATTTGGGTTTGTAATTTGATATGTACTTCTTGACTCTTGTAGGACACTTGGATGCAAAGTGACCAACTTTGTTGCATGAGAAACATTTGAATGGTAGTTGTCCTTCATATTTTCCTTTACCTTTCCTTTCCTTCTTAGCAATCATAGAAATTATTTCTTCTAGTTCTGTATCAACTTCTTCTTTCTCATTATTACTAGAGATGTTCAAGGATTTCTTGCCATGGATTGAAGCTTTGAAAGCTGTTTCCATTTTGGGTTCTGTCTTCAATCTTGATATCTCAAATGCTGATATTTTTCTAATCAAGGTTTCTCTTTTGAAGTCCTTTGAGAATTGATTGGTTTCATCCAAGATATTTATCTTGCTTTCATAATCTGCTATCAATGTGGTCATTAATTTTTCCATTATATCATCCTCTGAAATTTCTCCACCATTGTTCCTGATTCCTAAGACTGCTTCATTAATCCTCTGATTGTAAGCTCTAATGTTTTCTTCAGGTAGCATCTCTAAATGGTTGTATCTTTTCTTCCATGTCTTTCTGTGCGCATTCTTGGCTTGGATGTCTCCTTCAAACATGTCTTCTAGGTATTTACAAATTGAATATGCTTTTTCTACCTTCTTGATCTCAGAAAATTCACTGTCAGATAGGGCACTAATTAGGGCTTCTTTGGCAATTGCATTTAGGGTGAATACTTCCTTTTTTTATTAGTAGAATCTTCTTCTGCAAGGTCCTTCAAGGTAGGAACATCAATTGCATGAGTAGAAATCTCATAGATCTCAAAACCAATGCACTGAAGATGTGTTATCATTTTGTTCTTCCAGTCTAGATAATTCTCTCCATCAAAATTCAGACTCTCTTTCCTGAAGTACGCCATTTGATCTACCTTAAGTTGTTAGGATTTCTCTCCAAGGAACTTGGCTCTGATACCAATTGTTGAAATAGTCCCAAGGGATAACTAAGAGGGGGGAGGGGCTGAATCAGTTATCAACAAGTTTATTTCTTTTTCTCTAATTAATTGTTGAATATCATTAAGCACATACACATTCAAGATAACACAAAATAGAACACCACAATTTTGGTTACGGGGAAACCAAACTAGGTGAAAACCCTGGTGGGAATTAGCACCCACAAAGAACTATACTTATGTATAATAATCCCTGTTAGAAGATCTTACAACCTTGTTAGGAGTTGTTCTTTACAATGCAATAAGTACAGTGACCTGGTTAAGGGTTTGACCCTATTAGGAGTCTTTTACAGATAACCCTGTTAGGCATGAGGACTCACTGTCCAAAAGCTCACTTCTGAAATTATGAAGGCTGCAACCTTCAGTAGAACAAATATACACTATATTTGATAATAAACTATTTGAGTAGACCTGCTATCTTGATCAGTTCCAATGAATTGTATACACTCTCTGCTTCTTCACATAGATCTTTAACTGATGAATGAAATGGATTTACTTTCCCAAAACAATCAGCATTCTATTCTATCCTTTTTCTGTCTCTTTTCTTATCATTCACCCTTAGTGATGTTCAAATGATCTACTATAAGTATCTTCTCCAAAATATATGATCTTTGTCGGCTTTAGGAATCCCGTTAATGCTTCTTTAGTTGGCCAAACCAAGCATGCAACATAATTAGAATCACGCAACTCAAACTGAATAGACGCATTGCTTCACATAGTTGGCTCCACCAAAATTACCCAAACATCATGCTTCAGATGAAACATGATTAGCGCCTTTGTTTAATTAACTTAGACTCATAACTAAACATAAATCTGAACACATATATCCCATAGATAGATGCAACTAAAGTATCAATAAAATTACTATGGGCTTTCTGAAAACAATCTTCTGAAACTATGTATGGTAAACAGAGTAACATAACTCAACTATTATTGAACATCCAAATCTGTGTGTATGTACATGGTATAGTAACTATGTATGAAACATAAAAACAAGTGCGCAAGGCTTCCACATATCCATACTAAAAAGTGAATATAGTTCACTGTTGTATACTATATGTTGTCATCAATGACAAACATATAGTCAACTATTTGCATAAAGACAAATCTCCAACACAAATATCTCCATTTTTGACATGCTACAAGGTATCCCTTCTTAGAGGGAAGTTCTTTTAAAATCTCTGGACCACTCAAGACAAGGTACTCTAGCCAGAAACCTGAGGGAACCCGCATCTAATGTCAATCCTTTAGAAGCATTCCCTGCAATGTTCAAAGACAAGATAGAAGTACCACCATTCATGTTCAATCTGTGTATGTTTGGGAAAAATTTGCACAATTGCCTCATTGATTCAGGAGCTTCATGCAATTTCATGCCCCTATCTATCTTCCAAAAACTAGGAATGGTCCCCCAAATGACAAACTAGGTAGTAATACAATTGGATAAGATAGAGGTCAAAGTGATTGGTGTACTCAAAGATGTACACATCCTACTAGTTTCTGATCCAAGAATACAAGAGTACATCGATGTACACATCATAGAAATTCTAGAGACTTATGGGATGATACTAAGTCAAGAATGGACCAAGTGTCTAAGAGGATGGTTGTCTACTAATCTCACCTAGCTATGGGTACATTGGAAGGGATTAAACAATCAGATCAAGATTCATTTTGAACCCAAACTAAAGAAAATGATCACAAAATACAATGCCCCAAATGAATTCTTGTTCACTCAATTGGTCTTGGCACCTACTGAATGGATAACATCCTCATGTTCCAAATCAAAGAAACTGAAGGAATGGATCATAGTCTCGTGCAGGGTCTGCAAGAGATCCACATTGGCGATAACATCTTCCAAATTTTCATCAATAATATGACTACAAGCTCGAGGCATCTAGGTCAAGATGCAGATCCCAATATCTTATTATTACAAGGATATTATTGATTACATCAAGAAAGCCACTCAGAATTCACATGTACATGTTGTCAAGATGCACTGTCATGAGTGTTGGCTCAAATTTTTTCTACTAATTGAATCAAGTGAGGGCAAGGTGCTAGAAGAAAAGAGCCCCATGATAATAAATGTGGATGATGCTACACTAGGTATATACAACCCACCAAAAAATTTCATTGAAATGGGAAGTCAAAATGAAGGATCAAACTATGGTAGCAAGAGCCCTATTCCTAATATATGCAGCGACTAGAGCACTTCATATGATGACACCTGCCCACCCTATAGGAAACTACAGAAAAATCAAGGAACTGTAGGGGCGAAATCTTTAGATATTGCAAACACTCACAGGAAAGGAAAAGAGGGAGTGATCTCCTCAGATAGCGAGGGGAGAAAGGTATTGAAGCCCATCACACCAGAGGACCTAGGCCAATTTCGACCCAAGTCAACCTCATCCAAATCATATAAAATATAGAAGTTACATTTCAATGGGTCCAAGTGTAAACAAGGGGCTGACGCTGGAATTGAACTAGTTAACCTACGAGGTAAGTCCTTCTATGTTGTTTATAGGTTAAAATTTTTGTGTACTAAAAATGTCATATAATATGAAGCGTTGGTCCATGGATTCCTCCTAGCACATGAAAGGGGAATAAAAGCTTTGACGGTGGAAGGTGACTCACAACTTCTCATCAAAAAAATCTGCACTCAATATTCTTGTAAGGATAAACGACTATCAACCTACCGAAATAGGGCATGGGACTTGATTAAGGACTTCAAAGAATTCAATATGAAGTCTATTCTAAGAAGGAATAATATCGTAGCCAATGCTCTAGCTGTGTCTGCTAGCTCATTAGACCAAATGGAGAAGTCCAAAATGAAGAAGTTCTTAGTAGAGCTTACTGTGGCCTCATCTATCTCTGATAATATTATGAACTTCCAAGTCTTCCAAGATGAACAACACATCCTTGAGTTTATCATGTTCTCAGGCGTGTTTGAAAAACAAATTATAGACAAAGAAAAAGAAGAACCCGAGGAATAGGCCAACACAAAAATGTGTGATGATCAAGACATCATAAACCTAAGAACTAATTCCATACCCAAGGGGATGGTGGAACTAGAAATAATTTTTGACAATGATGGAAATCCCAGAAAGAGACAACTAGATGTGACAATCAAAGGCAAAGAATAGAAAACGTACAAACTTGGTAGAGAGGATGAGCTCAGACAATTCCACATTGGGAAAGTATGCACTAAGGATGAGAAAACAAGAATGGTTCAGCTCTTCAATTAATATCAAGATGTCATATCATGGAGCTAGGAGGAATTGTGGACCTACGACACCCTGGTCATAGTTCACAATATCCCCTTGAAACTAGACTCTAAACCTTTTTGACAGCATGAAAGGCCGATGAACCCAACAATCAAGCCGTTAATACAAAAGGAAGTCCAAAAAATCTTGGACGCCAAAATTATCTTTCTGATATGACATTTCACTTGGGTCACAAACTTTGTACCCATAAGGAAAAATACTGGCGACATTCGGTTGTGTGTGGATTTCTGGAACCTGAACAAGTCTTCCCTGAAGGAAAACTATTTATTGTCATCCCTTGATGAGGTGTTGCAAGTGGTAAATGGGTCCCAAATGATGTCCTTCCTAGATGGATACTTTGGCTACAATCAGGTAATGACACAGGAGGAGGATAGGTTGAAAACAACATTCACCATGAAATGGGGAACCTTTGCCTATTGAAACATGTTGTTTGGTTTAATTAACATCGGAGCTACTTTCCAAAGGGTGATGGACATTGTGTTCAAAGATTTAGTTGGAAAATGCGTCATTATTTATATGGATGACCTCATAGTATTCTCCAAACAAAAAATAGATCACATAAGTGACCTAAGGAGGGTCCTTCAAAGGTGTAGGAGGTATGGGATCTCCCTCAATCCAAAAAAGTGTGTGTTTGGGATTTCTTAAGGAAAAATTCTTAGGCACATAATCTCTTAAGATGGGATAGTGATAGACCCTGAGTGAGTGCAATCTATTCTCAAACTAACACCACCCCACATCCAGAAAGAATTGTAGTCTTTCTTCGGAAAGATAAAATTTGTAAGAAATTTCATCGACGGTTTCACCGAATTAGTAAAGCCAATAAATGATATGCTAAAAAAGGATGCCAAAATTGAGTGGAGCGCCCTGGTGAAGAATTCATTTGAAGAGATAAAAATTTCAATTTCCACAACCCCTATCCTTTTTAGCCCGAATTACACCTTACCCTTTAAAGCGTTTTCTTTTTCCTTTCAACATTCATGAACAAGAATCTTCACACAAAAGAAGGATGGTGAAAGTGAGAGGCCAATAGAATTTATTAATTCCCCCCTTAAGAGTGCTGAGGTCAGATACCCAAATCTAGACAAACATTCCTTCACCCTGGTTAAAGAAGTAAAGAAGTTTTGACACTATATTCTAAGGAGAAAAGTGTTCAGAATAGTCCCAGAAGCCGTAGTGAAATCCTTGCTGATGAAGAACAAACTAGGAAAATGAAGTGGGAAGTGGATGGCAATCCTACAAGAGTTTGACCTCAAAATTTAGCTGATGAAACTACTGAGAGGCCAAGGCCTCACAAAGATGATCTCTAAAGTAGAAGAAGGTCTAGTATGCCATACCTACACCGATCATGGAGTGATTTCAAATGTATGGTATCAAGACATAGTCTACTACTTGCTATAGAATAGTTGTCCACAAGGGATGAATGGCTCACAAAGAAGAGCCCTAAAACTTAAGAGTAACTCTTACATGCTAAAAAATGGTCAGTTATGCAAATGCAACTATGATGGTTTGTACATGAGGTGTCTGGACAAGCTCAAAATGAAACATGTCCTAGTTGATTTCCATGACAAGTATGAAACAGGCCATGGGTCCACTAAAGCCACCAATCACCAAATTGTGAGAGCAGGATACTATTGATTGATAATATTCAGAGATACACATGAACATGTGAGGTCATGCCATACCTGCCAGACGAGCACAACCCGAGAGAAGAACCCAAAAATTCCCTTGCAACTAGTGTATGAGGTATGCCCATTTTCCCAATGGGGCTTGGATTTTGTTGGAATGATTAACCCACCTTCTTCTGTAGGTCACAAGTTCATTTTGACAACCACCATTTATTGCACACGCTGGATAGAGGCGCAAGAACTTAAAAACTATACCACTAAATTGGTAACCAAATTCTTGGAGGAGCACATCATAACAAGGTTTGGGATGTCATTTTATTTGGTATGTGAAAAATCCCCATCTTTCTCCTCTTCTATGCTCATGCAATGGGATTTTGAAAATCAAGTAATTCTAAAGTTCTCTTCTAACTATTACCCACAAGGAAATGATTTAGCAGAATCTACAAACAAAAAATAGACAACAATGATCAAACACCTCCTAGATGACAACGCCAGGGACTTTCACACATAGCTGAAATAATCTTTGTGGACTGATTGGGTGAGGATTAAGAATGCCATGGGGACATCCCCCTACCAACTATTCTATGGCCTATAACTGGTTTTCCCTATGAAGCTGAAATTACCAATATTGAGATTTATGGACCAATATATTGAAGGTGAAGACCGAGTGCAGGCTCGACTTATGAACCTCCTCAACCTAGAAGAGAAAAGGACTATGACCTTAGAACACATGTCAAAGAATCAAGTCATCATTAAGTGGTGGTTTGACAAGAGAGCCACCATTAAATCTGTAGGATTTGAGAAATACAAATCCACAGAATGCCAAGAATACCTGCATGCAAATAACCTGTTACAAGAGAAAAGCAGAACTCAGAAGTTACTCAAAATGTGAGAGAAAAATTATAATCTGAATTAATGAAAAAATAATTACAAGGTTCAACCTATAAAGGTGAACAAAACCCTAAAGCCTAAAAAAGCTAGGTTGCACATTA
>MU226017.1:2345180-2393947 GCA_018584345.1 Thuja plicata
AAAAAGCAGAACTCAGAAGTTACTCAAAATGTGAGAGCAAAATTATAATCTGAATTAATGAAAAAATAATTACAAGGTTCAACCTATAAAGGTGAACAAAACCCTAAAGCCTAAAAAAGCTAGGTTGTACATTAATAATTAATAAAAGAACTAATTATTAATGCACCTAAGAGAAAGCTTAAGCACTAAAGAGTAATAACTTAATTAATTAAATCAACATGATTTAATTAATAAGAAAACTAATGATTACTCTAACAAAATCCTTCAGGATCTCTAACCTTGTCCTCACGTGGGATAAGGAAAAAGAAAAGTCAAGCGGCCACACCAAATTTTAGAAGTTATGGATGGGGCACTATCAGATATGAAAAATCTTGGGAGATAACACCTTTAGGATCACTGCATTAGATGGGGATTTGGTCCCATTTCAAGTCAATGGGAAATTCCTCAAACATTATTTTGGCTCCTAGAAGAGGTTTTCCTTTTCATCCCATGTATTATAGTTTTTGTTCATTTTCTTTTCTTTTCATTCTTTCTCTTCTTTCCTTATTTATTTTTCTTTGTTTCCACCTTTCTCATTTTATTTTGTTTGGGATCATTGTTTTCTTGTCTTGGGTCAGTTTGTTTTGGGTTCATCCCAAATGGTCTTTTCAAAGGGGAGCATAGGTATTTCTTAGTCAAAATATCCAAAGAAACGTATAATGCAAGGATCGCTCCTAGATTTAAAAATGGTGGTATCTTCCATCAAAAATAAGGAGATGTTTGAAACTAGTCATCCTAATCATAAGATACACTAAAGTAACACCTGAGAACATTGGTTTATAGGGCAATTTTAAGCTATAACCAACACTAGCATGTGGGCTCAAGTACCCACTGAGCCTAGAACCCTTTTCTATCAACACGATAGAGTTTGAAAAAAGAGGAGAGATAAGCAAGAGGGAAAAAGATAGAGAAGTTGATGAATCATCCAAAATAATGGTAGCCCAAATGGAAATCACAATTTTAAACCTAAGTAGCACAGTCTAAATGTTTCTTAGGTTTCTCAAAGGAATATAAAAGATATTTCGAGGACAACCCACTCAAAGTCACGAATGGCTTAGGCTAGGAACTAGTCAAAAGAGAAGAATTGTTTCCAAACAAAAGTCCTCCACATAACTCAAACTCTAAATACCGTCGCAAGACAAGGAAGGGTGATTCTAGCAACCTCTATTGGGGTTATGGACACACAACTGATAGTAGATAAAGGTTATATTGAGACTCAGAGAAAACTTTGTTGGGGCTATGGACTCCTAACTGGTAGCAGAGCTCCTTTTGGGAAGCACTTGTCAACGTCACAAATGCTGGGAATAGATGACAATCATCTAAGTCATCTATTTCAAAGGTTAAGAAATGAACACACAATGTACAAACACTGGAATATGTAGCTGAAAACTTCAATGTTGGGATTCAATGAAAGAATGTTTACACATATGGCTCTCCGTGTTTGGCTCATTACAAAGTTAGTTTCCACAATTGTTTTTATAATAAATAAATTCCTTGGTCATTCCTCCCTTTTTGTCGGGGCTATTTTTTGTGGCTCCAAAATATATTTTCCATAGCAAGTCAAATTGTGTTATTGCTATTCAGATTTAACTATGTAGTACTTTTAGTCAAAATATTTTACCCATGTTTCATGAGTAATGGTTCACAAGAATCCATCTCTCATGAGAATGAAAGGAACACTTATCACTCATTGTATCTAGATGATGCTCACAGAGGACTTCCCAGGAGGTCACTCATCCCAGTACTCCTACAACTCAAGTGCTTTACCTCTGTGAGAATTACCTAGATCCAATGAGTGCTAAGTGTTCCATTCATTCTCATGAGAGATGGTTTCTTATGAACCACTAATCATGAAACATGGTTCAATGATTTTGACTCAAAAAACCACACAATTAAATCCTGATAGAAATATGACAATTTGACTTGTTGTGAAAATATATCCTACTTATTAGTTCATTAGCTTAAGGGGATTTCTAATGAATGGTTCACAAGGCACAACACTTGCTAAAGGTTTTGAAAATGGGGTTTCAAGTAGAGTGGGCTTAACCATGGAGGAAAATCTATGGTTAAGCATGATCGAGTTGGAGTAGTCTTGGGATGGATGACCCATCAAGAAGTCTTGGTGCTTTACCTTTATGACCATCACCTACATGCAATGAGTGCTAAGTGTTCCATTCATTCTCATGAGAGATGGGTTATTGTGAACCACTACTCATGAAACATGGGCAAACATTTTTTTTTCTTTTTTTCTTTTTCTTATCTTTTATGCTTTCATTTGGACTAACAAGTGCTACAACTTGTTTTTTGGGTCAAAGACTTTAAAAAGACTCCTAACAATTTTTAGTTCTATATTTGGCTTTTTTTTTCATAGACTATCTCACACTTCATTTTCTAATAAGGAATGTACCTTCTTAATTTTCTTATATTAGCTCACATTTGGTTTTGGTGCTATAAAAAAATCAATTATTTGATGTGTTTGATGTGCTTGCACACTTTTTGTTAAGTAGATCCCAAGATAGTGTAAAAGTATCCTCTCCCCTTTCCATTATAGATTATGGGTGTAAGAGAAATTGTACCTATATTCTTTTATTTTTAAAGATCCTATTGCCTCTACATTGACCCCTTTTAAATATATATCAGTCAATAAGGGATCCTTGTAATTCAAACTGATGCTATTTCCAAAGAAATGAAGAGAACATTTCATGTTCACAACCACACACCAAGACCAACTTTGCATAGAAACTGTTTGAGAATTGAAAACTACATAAAGAGGTTTTTTAAAATTACCCCAACTCCATAGTAAACCACTCTAACTAAAATGCCAAAATCATCTTCTTAGCACCCTTCAAAGCTTACACTAAAAATAAGAATGAGTTTACCATGCACAATGCAAGCCCTTTTTAAAACATCAATTTTGATGGATAATTTATGAGAGAAATATTATGGGAAGATTGTCTCAATCGAAATCACCGTGTGACAAGATAGCTCAAGGTAAGTTTCCATAAATAGATGTATTTTCACCATTAATTCACTTACTTAACAAACATTACTTTCCCACACAACTACCTTCTTTAGATTTCTGCACTTGACCTCATGTTACTGTCTGTTTACCTTCACATTTAATGACTTATACAAGTGGTGCCTTTTCATGATTACCTCAACAAATATTAAAAAAAAACCCTTTATCACTAACATCATCACCGGTCATGTGAGAAACCCGCTTCGCTATCAACTTCAAAAAGTTTTAGCAATTACCACCGTACATGTCATCTGAGCTCCACCACTTTGTTTGTGCGAACCATTTCAAAATGCCAAACCAATTTGAACCACTTTGAACTAGTTTCAAAGTGGTTCAAAAGGTACAAATTGGTTCAAAAGTTTAGGGAGGTCCAAAAGGTACAAAAGTTCAAGACCTGCAAAACAAGAAGGCTTTGATCAAAAGAAAATGACTAAGGACACAGACTGACTTAGGGAAGCTTATAAATAGGAGACAAAGAGATTTTATTTCAAGGGAAGGTCAAAGCTAATGATTCAAAATAAAACTTAAAAACTAAAAAACATGGCGACTCTGAAAAATATTTGAACTAACACCCTGCAAAGGAAACCCAATAACTTGTTGGAAGATGTATAGCTAATGCATATCTCTTCCTTTTTTGGAGGTGTGTGTCCCTATTGAAGATCCCCTATTGTTGGAAGTGTTGGAGATTTTATTTTGTGCAAATAATTGATTGTATGTTTGTCATTGATGACAACATATAATATACAACAGTGATCTATATGTAATTATTAGTACAAATGTTTTGGAGCTATGCATGTTTATTTCCATGGTCTATACATGTTCTAGATGCTATGTGCATTCACACTGAGTTAGATATGAAGTTTCAGTTTAGTTATGTTAATCAGTTATGACAATTACAGAGACTGAAGACCATCTGTGAAGAGCCGACGTAATTACATTATTTCTTGAGTTGCCCCTATCTTTGGGATATGCATGTTTGTATTCATGTTTTTTTATGAGTTAAAGATAATTATCTAAATGTGCCAAACATGTTCTATAAGAATCGTGAAGTCTGAGTTATTTTGGCGGAGCCAACTTTGTGAAGCATCGCGTCTATTTAGTTTGGGTTGCGTGATTCTAAACAGGTTGCGTGGTTGATTTGGATGACTAAAAAAGTATTGAAGGGACTCCTAAAGCCGATGAAGATCACATCTTTTGGGATGATACTTATAGTAGTTCATTTGATGAACTCTAAGTGTGAGTGATTAGAAAAGAGAAAGAAAAAGAACAGATCAGTTTACTGGTTAGTATGGAACAGTAAAGAGTCATCATTCATCAGTTGAGGATCTATGTGAAGAAGCAGGAAGAGAATACAATTCATTGGAACTGATCAAGATAGAAGGTCTACTCAAACAGTTCATCTATCAAATATAGTGTATATCTAGTCTACTAAAGGTTGCATCCTTCATCATTTTAGTAGTGAGCTTTTGGATAGTGAGTCCTCACCCCTTACAGGGTTACTTGTAAAATACTCCTAACTGGGTCCGATCTTTAACCAAGTGTATGTACTTATTACATTGTAAAGAACAACTCCTAACAGGGTTGCAAGATCTTCTAATAGGGATAATTATACTCAAGTACAGTTCTTTGTGGGTGCTAATTCTCAGTGGGGTTTTTACCTATTTCATTTCCCCATAACCAAATTATTGTGTTCTCTATTGTGTTATCTGAATGTGCATTTGTTTTATGTTAATTGATATCTAAGTAAAGAAAATAAATAAATTTGTTGATAAATGATTCACCCCACCCCCCTTTTAGTTATCCTTTGGGACTATTCCAACAATTGGTATCAGATCCAAGTGCCTCGAAGAGAAAGCCTAACAGCTTAAGGTAGATCAGATGGCATACTTCAGGAAAGAGAGTCCTAAGTTTGATGGAAAAAGCTATCTTAAATGGAAGAACAAAATGATAACACATCTTTAGTGGGTTGGATTTGAGATCTATGAGATTGCCACTCATGCAATTGAAGTTCCCACCTTGAAAGACCTTGCAGAAGAAGACTCTAATATTAAACAAAAGTAAGTGTTCACTCAAAATGTAATTTCCAAAGAATCCCTAATTAGTGCCCTATCCGAGAGTGAATTTTTTGAGATCAAGAAGGCATATAAAGCATATACTATTTGGAAATAATTAGAAGATATGTTTAAAGGAGACATTCAAGCAAAGAATGCACACAGAAAAACATGGAAGAAAAGATACAACAACTTAGCGATGCTAACTGAAGAAAACATCAGAGCTTACAATCAGAGAATAAATGAAGCTGTTTAAGGTATAAGAAACAATGGTGGAGAAATTTTAGAGGATGATGTAATGGACAAACTAATGACCACATTGACAACAGAATATGAGAGCAAGATCAATATCTTAGATGAGATTATGCAATATTCAAAAGACTTCAAGAGGGAAACTTTGATCAGTAAAATATCTGCATTTGAGATATCAAGATTGAAGACAAACCATAAAAGTGAGACAGTGTTCAAAGCCTCAGTTCATAGCGAGAAACCTATAAGAAGCTATAGTAATAGTGAAGAAGTGGATATAGAACTAGAAGAAATCATTTCTATGATTGCTAAGAAAGAAAGGAAAGGTAAAGGGAAATATGAAGGACAGTTACCATTCAAATGCTTTTCATGCAACAAAATTGGTCACTTTGCATCCAAGTGTCCTACAAGAGTCAAGAAGTTCAGATCAGATTACAAGCTCAAGTACACTAAGGAATGTTATCATGCTAAAGATGGTGTAACTGGTGATGACTCAGGAGAAGATGAAATTGGTTTTGTTGCCTTTAAAGGAATTGAGAAGATGCTTGAAGAAATGGACAAAGAAGATGAAGAAAAAGAAAAAGAGTTAGCATTAGTTTCAAAAGAAGACATTAGAACTGATTGGATCATTGACAACAGATGTTCACACCACATGATAGGAGAAAAATACATATTTGTACATTTGGACAAGTACAAAGGTGGCATGGTTAGATTTGGAGATAACACTCTGAAACCTATCATAGGAAGAGGTTCTATCACCTTAGATGGAAAAAATAAGACAGATGATGTTCTTTATGTTGACTACATACATCATAACTTAGTAAGTGTTGGACAGTTGCTTGAAAAAGGATATCAGATGGAATTCAAAAACAACCAATGCATCATTAACGAAAAACAAGGAGACATGATTGCATCAGGATTAAAGACCAAAGGTAATGTATTTTAGCTCAATTGATAAGTAAGTTGTTTTGTTTCTAAAGTGGATTACAGTTGGTTATGGCACAAGAGACTTTGTCATATCAATTTTGACAACATAGTCAAGATAAGTAATGTTAAGGCAGTAAGAGATCTTCCAAGTATTGCAAGACCAATTGACACCATGTGCAGGGAATGTGTGATGGGGAAGCATGTAAGGACCTCATTAAGGAGAAAACAAGACTCTACTGAAAAAAAATTAGATCTGATACATACAGACCTATGTGGAACTACTTAAACAAGATCATACTACGGAGAAAGGTATTTCATTTTGTTTGTTGATGATTTCTCAAGGATGATGTGGGTTGTATTCTTAAAGGAAAAAACTGAAGCATTTGAGAAGTTCAAAGTGTTCAAAGCTAAACTTGAGAATAAATCTGGATTAAAGATAAAATGTCTAAAATCTGATAGAGGGGGAGAATTCACCTCTGACCAGTTTCATGATTACTGTGAAGAACATGGAATCAAAAGATAGCTAAGTGCACCTTGAACCCCTCAACAGAAATGGGATTGCAGAAAGAAGGAACAAAATAATACTTGACACAGCGTGCACTATCATGATTGAAGGAAAGGTTGCCCATACCTATTGGGAGAGATGTGGTCAATACAACAACCTATACTATCAATAGAATGCAATTAAGGCCAGGCGCAGAAAAAACATCCTATGAAATTTGGTTTGGAAATGTACCTACTATAAAATACTTCATAATCTTTAGAAGCAAGTGCTACATCAAGAGAGATGATAACATTGGCAAGTTTGATGCTAGAAGTAACGAAGGTATTTTTCTTGGTTCCTCTACTAAAAGCAAATCCTATAGATTTTTTAATCTAAGATTAAAGAAGATCATTGAAAGTAATCATGTGAAGATTTATGAGAATTTTATGATTCAAGAAATATACTATGATTATGCTCCCATGATTGAAGATGAGTCTAGACCCATCAATAAAGACACATTTATTGAAGAAATGTTTGACTGTATTGATGTTTCATGTAACAATCCTGAACCAAGTGAAGAAGAATCATAGATTAAAAATGAAAGTGTCACTCCTAAGAACTCAAAATACACATCCAAATACCACTCTCAGGAAGACATCATTGGAGATCAGAGCGCTAAAGTTTTGACAAGATCTAGAGAAAAAGGTTCAACCGTTGATGAAGAAGTATGCCTACTTTCACAGATTGAACCCTTAAGTGTTGAAGACGCATGCAAAGATTTAGATTGGAAAAGTGCTATGCAATAAGAATTAGATCAAATAATCAAGAATGAAAGATGGGAACTGGTCCCTAGACCTCATGACAAGAACTTGATTGGAACAAGGTGGATATTCAGGAACAAAATGAATGAAGAAGGAACAATGGTAAGGAACAAAGAAATATTAGTTTGTAAAGGATATGCGTAGAGAGAAGGAATAGACTACATTGATACATTTTCCCCTGTTAGCAGACTGGAAGCTATCAAGTTGTTTTTGGCCTATGCAACATTCAAGAACTTCAAAGTATATCAAATGGATGTCAAGTCAGCTTTTCTAAACTGAGACTTGAAGGAAGAAGTCTACATAGAGCAGCCTGAAGGATTAAAACTTTCAGACAAACCAGACATGGTATGCAGATTAAAGACAACACTTTATGGACTTAAATAGGCCCCAAGAGCTTGGTATGAGAGACTTGATGGTTACTTAACAAATTAGATAGGATTTAGAAAAGGAGTAGCGAACTATAATTTATTCATAAGAGAAACAGATGAAGGATTACTACTTGTTGCTATTTTTGTTGATGACATTATATTTGGAGGTAATGACAAACTAAGTGTAGAATTTGCCAAAGAGATGAAAAGTGAGTTTGAAATGAGCATGATTGGACGTATCAAATATTTTTTGGGATTGAATGTAAAACAAATAGACAAAGGCATATTCATAAATCCGTCCAAGTATATGAAGGAGATATTGAAAACCTTTAGGATGGAAGTTTATAAGGCAATGAGAACTCCAATGATAACAGGAAGCAAGCTTTCTAAAGATGATAATTCCACAGCAATAGAAAAGAGCTTATACAATTCTATGATTGGAAAACTCATATATCTTACTCAATCTAGGCCTGCCATTTCCAATGCAGTTGGCATTGTTGGAAGATTTGCAGCTGAACCTAAGCAAAATCACCTAATGGCAATAAAAAGAATATTCAGATACCTAAAAGGAACTATAGACTATGGTTTATGGTATCCTAACTTAGAGAATATACAACTTCATGTGTATACTGATGCTGATTGGGAAGGTTGTGTTGATGATAGAAAGAGTGCCTCAGGGGGAGTAGTATTTCTTGGAGACAGGTTGGTCTCTTGGACAAGTAAAAATAAAAATTGTATTTCTCAGTCAACAACATAAGCTGAGTATATGGTAGCAACATTGAATTTCTCAACAATGGTTTGGATCAAATAGATGATTAAAGACTTTGGTATTCAGATTGATTATCCTATTGTGATTCACTGTTACAACACCAATACTATCAACATGTCAAAGAACCCTGTGATGCACGCAAAGAAAAAACACATTGAGATCAAATACCACTTTCTAAGAGAAAAAGTTGTAGATAGAGAAGTAAAGTTGGATTATGTAAGAACTAAAGAATAATTAGTAGATATGTTTACAAATCCATTATCAAAAGATACTTTTGAGTATCTCAAGGAGAATCTGGGAGTAATTCCCTATCCTAAGTCTGATTAGAATTTGCAGCAAGAACATCAATCCTTGGTGACTGATGAATGGTTGACTACTCTACTTTTGGAGTAGTACCTGTGCCTAATGGATTTTTACACCCTTTGTCATTGATGTCAAAGGGGGAGTATTAGTAAGGGGGAGCATATACTCTGAGGGAGTATACAGTTAGAAGAGAAGAATCAATGAAGAGGAACTTTTGATGAGGATATTGAGAAGATTGTAAAAAGAAGGAAGACACTTTGAGTTGACGATATCATATGTTGCCATCAATGTCAAAGTGGGAGATTGTTGGAGATTTTCTTCTGTGCAAATAATTGATTGTATGTTTTTCATTAATGACAACATATAATATACAACAATGATCTATATGCAATTATCAGTATAGATGTTCTTGAGCTATGCGTGTTTATTTCCATGGTCTACACATGTTCTAGATGCTATGTGCATTCACACCGAGTCAGCTATGAAGTTTCAGTTTAGTTATGTTAATCAATTATGGCAGTTACAAAGATTGAAGAATATTTGTGAAGTGCCGACGTAATTACATTATTTCTTGAGTTGCACCTATGTTTGGGATATTCGTGTTTATATTCATGTTTAGTTACAAGTTAAAGATAATTATCTAAAGGCGCCAAACATTTTCTATCACAATTGTGAAGTTGGAGTTATTTTGGTGGAACCGCATTTCTCATTTTCTTTTGTTTGGGATCATTGTTTTCTTTTCGTGGGTCAATTTGTTTTGGGTTCATCCCAAATGGTTTTTCCAAAGGGGATCATAGGTATTTCTTATTCAAAGTCTCCAAAGAAACATATAATGCAAGGATCACTCCCAGATGTAAAAAAAGGTGGTATCTTCCATCGAAAATTAAGGAGATGTTTGAAACTAGTCATCCTAATCATAAGATACACTAAAGTAACACTTGAGAAAATTAGTTTCTTGGGAAATTTTTAGCTATAACCAACACTAGCACATGGGTTCAGTTACCCACTAAACCCAGAAACCTTTTCTATCAACACGATAGAGTTTGAAAAAAGAGGAGAGATAAGCAAGAGGGAAAAAGATAGAGAAGTTGATGAATCATCCAAAATAATGGTAGCACAAATGGAAATCACAATTTTAAACATAAGTAGCACAGTCTAAATGTTTCTTAGGTTTCTCAAAGGAATATAAAATATATTCAGAGGACAACCCACTCAAAGTCACAAATGGCTTAAGCTAGGCACTAGTCAAAAGAGATGAATTATTTCCAAACAAAATTCCTCCACATAACTCAAAGTCCAAATATCGTTGCAAGATAGAGAAGGGTGATTCTAGAAACCTCTACTGGGACTATGGACACCCAAATAATAGTAGAGAAAGGTTAGATTTAGACTCAGAGAAAACTTTGTTGGGGCTATGGACTCATAACTGGCAGCAAAGCTCTTTCTGGGAGGCCCTTGTCAATGTCATGAATGCTAGGACTAGATGACAATCATCTGAGTCATCTCTTTCAATGGTCAAGAAATGAACGCACAATGTACAAACATTGGAATATGTAGCTAAAGACTTCAATCTTGGGATTCAATGAAAGAATGTTTACACATATGGCTTTCCATGTTCGGCTCATTGCAAAGTTAGTTTCCACAAGGGTTTTTCTAATAAATAAATTCCTTGGTCATTCCTCCCTTTTTTCCAGGATTGTTTGTTGTGGCTCCAAAGTATATTTTCCATAGCAAGTTAAATTGTGTTATTGCTATTTAGATTTAAATATGTAGTATTTTTAGTCAAAATATTTTACCCATGTTTCATGAGTAGTGGTTCACAAGAATCCATCTCTCATGAGAATGAATGGAACACTTATCACTCATTGTATCTAGATGATGCTCACAAAGGACTTCCCAAGAGGTCACTCATCCCAGTACTACTACAACTCAAGTACTTTACCTTTGTGAGAATTACCTAGATCCAATGAGTGTTAAGTGTTCCATTCATTCTCACGAGAGATGGTTTATTATGAACCACTATTCATGAAACATGGTTCAATGAGTTTGAATCAAAAAACCACACAGTTAAATCCTGATAGAAATATCACAATTTGACTTGTTGTGAAAATATATCCTACTTATTAGTTGATCAGCTTAAGGGGATTTCTAATGAATGGTTCATAAGGCACAACACTTGCAAAAGGTTTTGAAAAAGGGGTTTCAAGTAGAGTGGGCTTAATCATGGAGGAAACTCTATGGTTAAGCATGATCGAGATGTAGTAGTCTTGGGATGGATGACCCATCAAGAAGTATTGGTGCTTTACCTTTATGACCATCAACTACATGCAATGAGTGCTAAGTGTTCCATTCACTCTCATGAGAGATGGGTTCTTGTGAACCACTACTCATGAAACATGGGCAAATGTTTTTTTTTGTTTTTTGAATTTCCTTATCTTTTATGCTTTCATTTGGACTAACAAGTATTACAACTTGTTTTTTGGGTCAAAGACTTTAAAAAGACTGCTAACAATTTTTAGCTCTATATTTGGAGTTTTTTTTTATAGACTATCTCACACTTCATTTTCTAATAAGGAATGAACCTTCTTACTTTTCTTATAATAGCTCACATTTGGTTTTGGTGCTATAAAAAATAAATTATTTGATGTGTTTGATGTGCTTGCACACTTTTTGTTTAGTAGATCCCAAGATAGTGTAAAAGTATCCTCTCCCCTTTCCATTATGGATTATGGGTGTAAGAGACATTGTACCTATATTATTTTATTTTTAAAGATCTTATTGCCTCTACATTGACCCCTTTTAAATATATATCCGTCAATAAGGGATACCTAGAATTCAAACTGATGCTATTTCCAAAGAAATGAAGAGAACATTTCATATTCACAACCACACACCAAGACCAAGTTTGTAGAGAAAATATTTGAGAATTGAAAACTGCATAAAGAGGTTTTTTAAAAATTACCTTGACTCCATAGTAAACCACTCTAACTGAAATACCAGAATCATCTTCTTAGCACCCTTCACAGCTTACACTAAAAACAAGAATGAGTTTACCATGCAGAATGTGAGCCCTTTTTAAAACATCAATTTTGATAAATAATTTAAGAGAGAAAGATTATGGGAAGATTGTCTCAATCAAAATTACCGTGTGACAAGATAACTCAAGGTAAGTTTCCATAAATGGATGTATTTTCACCATTAATTCACTTACTTAACAATCATTACTTTCCCACAAAACTACCTTCTTTATATTTCTGCACCTGACCTCACGTTACTGTCCATTTACCTTCACATTTAATGACTTTTACAGGTGGTGCCTTTTCATGATTACCTCAACAAATATTTAAAAAAAAATCCTTTATCACTAACATTATCAACGGTCATGTGAGAAACCCGCTTCGCTGTCAACTTCAAAAAGTTTGAGAAATTACTTCCGTACATGTCATCTGGGCTCCACCACTTTCTTTGCGTGAACTAGTTCAAAATGCCAAACCAATTTGAACCACTTTGAACCAGGTTCAAAGTGGTTGAAAATGTACAAATTGGTTCAAAAGTTTAGGGAGGTCCAAAAGGTACAAAAGTTCAAGACCTGCAAAACAAGAAGGCTTTGTTCAAAAGAAAATGACTAAGGACACAGATTGACTTAGGGAAGCTTATAGATAGGAGACAAAGAGATTTTATTTCAAGGGAAGGTCAAAGCCAATGATTCAAAATAAAACTTAAAAACCATAAAACATGGCGACTCTGAAAAAAATTTGAATTAACACCCCGCAAAGGAAACCCAATAACTTGTTGCAAGATGTATACCTAATGCATATCTCTTCCTTTTTTGGAGGTGTGTGTCCCTATTGAGGATCCCCTGTTGTTGGAAGTGTTGGAGATTTTTTTTTTGCAAATAATTGATTGTATGTTTGTCATTGATGACAACATATAATATACAGTTGTGTTCTATATGCAATTATCAGTACATATGTTCTGGAGCTATGTGTGTTTATTTCCATGGTCTATACATGTTCTAGATGCTATGTGTATTCATGCTGAGTCAGATATGAAGTTTCAGTTTAGTTATGTTAATCAGTTATGACAGTTATAGAGACTGAAGACTATCTGTGAAGAGCCGACATAATTACATTATTTCTTGAGTTGCGCCTATCTTTGGGATATGCGTGTTTGTATTCATTTTTTTTATGAGTTAAAGATAATTATCTAAAGGTGCCAAACATGTTCTATCAAAATCGTGAAGTTGGAGTTATTTTGGTGGAGCCGACTTTGTGAAGTGTCACGTCTATTCAGTTTGGGTTGCGTGATTCTAAATAGGTTGCGTGGTTGATGTGGCTGACTAAAAAATTATTGAAGGGACTCCTAAAGCTGATGAAGATCACATCTTTTGGGATGATACTTATAGTAGTTCATTTGATGAACGCTAAGTGTGAATGATAAGAAAAGAGAAAGAAAAAGAACAGATCAGTTTAGTGGTTAGTATGGAACAATAAATAGTCATCATTCATTAGCTGAGGATCTATGTGAAGAAGCAGGAAGAGGCTACAATTCATTGGAACTGATCAAGACAACAGGTCTACTCAAACAGTTCATCTATCAGATATAGTGTATATATGTTCTACTGAAGGTTGCAACCTTCATCATTTTAGCAGTGAGCTTTTGGACAGTGAGTCCTCACCCCTAATAGGGTTACTTGTAAAAGCCTCCTAATAGGGTCCGACCTTTAACCAGGTATTTATACTTATTGCATTGTAAAGAACAACTCCTAATAGGTTTGCAAGATCTTCTAACAGGGATAATTATACTCAAGTACAGTTCTTTGTGGGTGCTAATTCCCACTGGGGTTTTTACCTATTTGGTTTCCCCATAACCAAATTGTTGTGTTCTCTATTGTGTTATCTGAATGTGCATTTGTTTTATGTTAATCGATATCTAAGTAAAGAAAATAAATAAAGTTATTGATAACTCATTCACCCCCCCTCTCAGTTATCCTTTGGGCCTATTCCAAAAATTGGTATTAGAGCCAAGTGCCTTGGAGAGAAATCCTAACAACTTAAGGTAGATGAGATGGCATACTTTAAGAAAGCAAGTCCTAAGTTTGATGAAGAAAACTATCTTGATTGGAAGAAAAAAATGATAACACATCTTCAGTGCATTAGATTTGAGATCTATGAGATTGCCACTCATGCAATTGAAGTTCCCACCTTGACAGACCTTGTAGAAGAAGACTCTACAATTAAAAAAAAGGAAGTGTTCAGTCAAAATACAATTGCCAAAGAAGCCCTTGTTAGTACTCTCAAATTACGGAGAAATTTGGAGTAACTACACTGAAAATTTCTCTAAGTGTAGATTGTTGCCCTAAGAAACTTGTGGAGAAAGGATTACTTTGAACACATGCAAAAAGAGGCCTGAAGATTTTTGTGAAAAACCATTTGGGAGACATGTTCCTCACCTTTCATTTAGCGAATGTAGTGGGTTCCAACCCTCAGATTTTAGTTTGGACTTGTTTTGGAGATGGCCATTTGGAGGCACTTGTCTAAATCTGCACTTTTTCCTAAGTATAAATTTGTTGTAACACACCTAGTTTGCCTTTGAATATCTTGTGTCCTATTAAGTTTCATGGCCTGCCACTTTGAGGAATGTTTTATGTGTATATCAGAGAGTTTATGTTTCAAAGCTCAATCCATTTCGAATCTTTTTGGTAGGTTATCCAATCCCTTAAAGTTGGTCTTCCATAAATGTCTCGTTTCTTTGTTTTGCCCAAAAATTTGAGTAGGCCTGTTTGACCAATTGTAATTTTTGACCTCGTAACCTAACTGAAATAATTACTTTTGCATCGTATTATAGAGGTCAAATACTTCTTATATCTCCCTATTTAGGTCATGATGAATCCATTTGGTCAGTTTTCTAAGCTCATTCCATTTGCATTTTCTATCAATTTGCCAAATGATGAAATGCAATTTTCTAAGTGACCTACTTTGCAGATTTATATCTTTGGCCAGAAGGATTGTCATGATATGAGGTTTTTTCCAAGGTATTATAGACATGAAATTGAACCTCTGTGCCCATTTGTAGAACTATGTGAGTTCATTTGCACTGTTTGCCAAAGCTATTGCATTTGCAATTTATGTTGTTTCTCTGAATGTCAAATGCAGAATAATGAAATAGCCCACTTTGAGGTCCCACCATTTGTCCTCAGTTCAAAACCTTGAAGAATTGGATTTTCCCTGGCATTATAAACTTGAGAGTGAGCCTACCTAGAGATTTTCAAACTTCTACCAATCCGATTGATCACTTTTCTTTGCCAATTCCAAACCCAATTTATGCATATCTGCTGTGTTTTGGTTCAGAAAATGTTTTAAGTGCTGAATTTACACATTAATGTCTTTTTATTCATGGATCATCAAAGCAAGTTAGTGGTTGTATCATAATCCATATATGAATCTAAATCTATGACCAAGGGTTCAGACTCCAAAGGTTTCAGATGATGAGTTTTCAAGGTAAAAAGAAAAGAGGTTTTGTGCAGATTAGCAGTGTTTTAAGAATTGTACTTTATTGAATTGCCTTCTTCAGAGGTTGGTAATTTCTTGTTGGATGGTTATTTTTGAATGAAGATTGTTACCTTGTACTCTGTATGTGAAAGTGTATTACCGGGATCGGGCTTGGGCCTCAAGGTGTCATGATCCAGTTATATGTTTTGGTTAGTTTTAAAGGCAGTCCCGGGAACTTTTTGTTCAATCCAGGCACTTCTCAAGGTGGATTGAAATTTTAACTTTCAGTCTAAGTGGCATTTCTTACTCTTCCATGGTTGTAGGATGCGAATAGAATAGATGTGAAAATTTAATGCATGATTGCAGAAGGTTGTGTGTGGCTCGAGGGAAAGGTCTTTTTCTAGTAAAATTCTTTTGGCTTAAGCACTAGATAGGGCTGGTTATAATGTTGGTTACTTTTCAAGTGAAAAATCTAATCTACAAGATGATGTTGAATATGTTGATAAATGCATCTTGTCCTCTTTACAAACATGAAATTAGAGAATTTAGTGAAGTGGCATCAACATTTGTTGGAAATGTAAGACATAATAGAAAGAGATAAAACTTGATTAAAGTGGGCTGTTTAAGGGAGCTTCATACACATATATTACTTTGACATCGATTCAAATGGTACTATGGGTCCAAATCTTGTTGTCAAACAGCCAAAAAATCCCATGTTGTCCCCTTGCTTACTGATTTGTACCAGTCCACAATGACATTTGCACATAGAAATCAGAAGTCTACGCATTTAGTGGAGTGGAAGGAAGTGTCTAAAACTTTTCATGCAAGAAGCCAGCGTAGGAGAATGGGAGAATTAAAAGACAAAATGTAAAAAAAACATAAACAAATGCAGTTGCCAAATGTAAATGGCGCAAGGCAACTGAAGGGAGACATTATAAATGTTATGTCAAGCGCAGCATTTGAAATGAAATTGCAAAGTGAACATGTTCCTTGTACGCAAATGCAAGGAGGAGTGCATAAAATGTAGAGGAAACAACCACACATTAGATGGAATGTTTGAATGCATGAGTGTTGTGCATTCAAGCAAAGAGCCCATACATGGTGTATGTTTTTTGAAAAGCTTCCTGAACAATTGTAAAGAAAGGCATACTAAATAGCTGATTTGCCTCCATACCACCATTTGCCAGACATTTCACATGTCTTGTTAATTTGAAAAGAACCCTATGCAGGAATTTTAAATAGACCAAAGCAAATGTAATTTGGTAAGTCAAACCAAATGATGCGCAAGCCAATGGAGGAGACCTTGCACAGCTGTATAAAGAAGCCAACACTAGACAACGGAAATTGTTTAGAGATTGCGCAACATAATGGAGGAGTTGGCGCTAAATGCCAAAAATAATGGTAAACCATCACATGCAAACAATAGACAGGGATGCTCACGCCAAAAGCCAGAAAGAGCACCCTGCGCAGACAAAGGAATTAGCAGACATTTTAAAATTTAACAAAGGAAGACATATGTTTAACAAACCAGATGTTGTAAAATTTTTCTGTGGAGGAGCTCACACATTGGAAGCCACAGATTTGAAAAGGGGTGTTAAAAAGCACATGAATCATCCTCTGTTATAAAATGCCAAGAATGACAGAGGAAAATGGCAGATGAATGGGGCATAGAGGGAAGTGCCTTTTGGCGCATGGGTTGAAAAGGTAATAAAAGCTTAAAACATTTAATCCCATATTGATGGGGTGATATAAATCAAAATTGTTTATAAGTTACAATGCTTATAACATTGTTTGAAGTGAAAGCCAAAGGCTATTCGGTGGGCCCTCTTGGTTGGAGGAATATAGTGCACGGCGGGGCACCTAAATCCTGAAGGAAAACACACAGGAAGCATGCCCAAATGGTCGACGCCCAAATTTTGTAGATGAGCTAGAGGGCACATGGTAGACATGTGGCACCTAGTCGCACACTCATGATGGAGGAAGACGGATTGAAAATTGGCTCACGAATGCGTGACCGAGCCAGTCGTGCAGTCGTGGACCAGAAAATTAGTCCATTGCGTGGTCGCAAAGGGTTCGCGCTCGAGGTCAGATGCTGCGCGAGTGAGCGATGAGTCGTGTGACCGAGCTTAGTCATGCAGTCGTGTAGGGTTTTACAAGGTCACAAAAAGACACATGAGTGGGCGACTCAGCATGTCGTGCACTCACACAAGGTAAAATTGGAGCCAGTTAAGGATGCAGAAATGGATTTTCAAAGCCAATCGACAAGTACCACTTGGTGAAATCTGGTGACTTGCATAGAAAAGGGGTAGAGAAGAGATAAAATAATATATGTGCAACTAAATTAAAATCTTTCCATAGTTCAAACTTTATTATAATCTGCATTTTCAAATTTGTAACAGAATATGCACGAGAAAGGAAGTTTGTTTTCATGGTTAAATGACAAAATTTTATTAGAAATATGAAGTGTCATATATCACCAGAAAGGTCTTGAAGAGAGGATTTTGATTTTACAGCCAGTTTGAGAGTAGATCAAATCAGATTTTTGCAGCTAGAGAAAGAAGCAGTTATAGATATTTTAGGAGAAGGATAGGTGTCAGTGACAGAATTTGTTTTTCTCATTCTCCTATATCTCAGATTCTTCTCAGTTGTATAGGGATGGTGAAATTAATGCTACAAGGCAGCTTACTAATTTTGTGTGTCTGATTTTGAGTTCTTTGTTATGTAGATGTATGGAATCAGAAGTTTTTAATGAAAAACAAATGGAATTCCTTCCCATTATTTGTCTAATGTCTTTGTGTTTGATCCTGAATCTTTGTGCATAAATTTCTAAGGCATTTTAGTGCACCAGTTGTAAGGTAACTGTGAATTTTTTTTTTTAGTTACTTTCAAGGAAAGAGTAAATCTTGTAGACAAGTTTAGAGGTTTCAAGGTTTCACATGAATTTGATGTCCAGGTGTTGGAGTGAAAAGAATGATTTGTAAGGCACTTCATTCAGGTCCTATATGTTTGGATTTAGAGGGTTTTCTGTGAATGTATGTTTATATGACTCTGTTTCCCAATAGAAAAGGCACTGGTCTTTTCTTTTTTATGCAGTTGTCATCATCAAATCATAAAATCAATTCAATTTACTTTTCTATTTAAAGAGTTGTACATGATTGTCATATCTAGTGTGATGGGCATGAATCCATCTCATGATTCACTGAAAGAAGTGAATCCAATAGGTACACCCACTTGAGCCTTTGAGATCGAAGTGTAGGAGGATTTGTTTGATCCTCGTTAATTAGCCTTTTCCTAGACAAGGTCAGGGAAAAATGTTAACATCCCTAATCAGTGCCCTATCCAACAGTGAATTTTCTGAGATCAAGAAGGTAGATAAAGCATATACTATTTGGAAATACTTGGAAGATATGTTTGAGGAGACATTCAAGAAAATAATGCACGAAAAAAGACATGGAAGCAAAGATACAACAACTTAGAGATGCTACCTGAAGAAAACATTAGAGCTTACAATCAGAGAATAAATGAAGCATTTTCAGGTATCAAAAACAATGGTGGAGAAATTTTAGAGGATGATATAATTGACAAACTAATGACCACATTGACAGTAGACTATGAGAGCAAGATCAATAGCTTAGATGAGACTATGCAATATTCAAAAGACTCCAAGAGGGAAAATTTTATCAGAAAAATATCTATATTTGAGATATCAAGATCGAAGACAGAACCTAAAAGTAAGATAACCTTCAAAGCCTCAGTTCATACCAAGAAACCTATAAGAAACTCTAGTAATAATGAAGAAGTGGATACAGAACTAGAAGAAATCATTGTTGTGATTGCTAAGAAAGAAAGGAAAGGTAAAGGGAAATATGAAGGACAGTTACCATTCAAATGTTTTTCATGCAACAAATTTGGTCACTTTGCATCCAAGTGTCCTACAAGAGTCAAGAAGTTCAGATCAGATTACAAGCCCAAGTACACTAAGGAATGTTATCATGCTGAAGATGGTGTAACTGATGATGACTTAGGAGAAGATGAAATTGGTTTCATTTCCATTAAATAAATTGAGAAGATGCTAGAAGAAATGGACAAAGAAGATGAAGAAAAAGAACAAGAGTTAGCATTAGTTTCAAAAGCAGACATCAGAACTGACTGAATCATTGACATTAGATGTTCACACCACATGATAGGAGACAAAGAAAGATTTTTACATTTGGACAAGTACAAAGGTGGCATGGTTATATTTGGAGATAACACTCTGAAACCTATCATAGGCATAGGTTCTATCACCTTATATGGAAAGAATAAGACAGATGATGTTCTTTATGTTGACGGCTTACATCATAACTTACTAAGTGTTGGATAGTTGCTTGACAAAGGATATCAGTTGGAATTCAAAAAAAAGTAGTGCATCATTAACAAAAAAGAAGGAGACATGAGTGCATCAGGTTCAAAGACCAAAGGTAATGTCTTTTAGCTCAATTGAGAAGTAAGTCATTTTTTTGCTAAAGTGGATTACAGTTGGTTATGGCACAAGAGACTTTGTCATATCAATTTTGACAACATAGTCAAGATAAGTAATGTTAAGGCAATAAGAGATCTTCCAAGTATTACAAGACCAGTTGACACCATGTGCAGGGAATGTGTGATGGGGAAGCATGTAAGGACCTCATTTAGGAGCAAACAAGACTCTACTAAAAAAAAATTAGATCTGATACATACAGACCTAAGTGGACCTACTTAAACAAGATCATACCATGGAGAAAGGTATTTCATTTTGTTTTTTGATGATTTCTCAAGGATTATGTGGGTTGCATTCTTAAAGGAAAAATCTGAAGCTTTTAAGAAGTTCAAAGTGTTCAAAGCTAAGGTTGAGAATGAATCTAGATTAAAGATAAAATGTCTGAGATCTGATAGAGGAGGAGAATTCACCTCTGACCAGTTTTATGATTACTGTGAAGAACATGGAATCAAAAGATAGCTAAGTGCACCTAGAACCGCTCAGCAGAAATGAGATTGCAGAAAGAAGGAACAAAATAATACTTAACACAGTGCACACTATCATGATTGAAGGAAAGGTTTCCCATACCTATTGGAGAGATGCGATCAATACAACAGTCCTATGAAATTTGGTTTGGAAATGTACCTACTATAGAATACTTTAGAATATTTGGAAGAAAGTGCTACATCAAGAGAGATGATAGCATTGGCAAGTTTGATGCTAGAAGTGACGAAGGTATTTTTCTTGGTTACTCTACTAAAAGCAAAGCCTATAGATGTTTTAATCTAAGATTAAAGAAGATAATTAAAAGTACTCATGTGAAGATCGATGAGAATTTTATGGTTTAAGAAAGATACTATGATTATGCTCCCATGATTGAAGATGAGCCCAGACCCATCAATAAAGACACAATTATTGAAGACATTTTTGATTGTATTGATGTTTCATATAACAATCCTGAACCAAGTGAATAAGAATCGTAGATTATAGATGAAAGTGTCACTCCTAAGAAGTCAAAATACACATCCAAATACCACTCTAAGGAAGACATCATTGGAGATCAGAGTGCTAAAGTCTTGACAAGATCTAGAGCAAAATGTTCAACCGTTAATGAAGAGGTATGCCTACTTTCATAGATTGAACCCTCAAGTGTTGAAGATGCGTGCAAAGATTCAGATTGGAAAAGTTCTATGCAAGAAGAATTAGTTCAAATAATCAAGAATGAAACATGGGAACTGGTCCCTAGACCTCATGACAAGAACATGATTGGAACAAAGTGCATATTCAAGAATAAAATGAATGAAGAAGGCACAGTGGTAAGAAACAAAGTAAGATTAGTATGTAAATGATATGCGTAGAGAGAAGGAATAGAATACACTGATACATTTTCCCCTGTGAGCAGACTGGAAGCTATCAATTTGTTTTTGGCCTAAGCAACATTCAAGAACTTCAAAGTATATCAATTAGATGTCAAGTTAGCTTTTCTAAATAGAGACTTGAAGGAAGATGTCTACATAGAGCTTCCTGAAGGATTCAAACTTTTAGACAAACCAAACATGGTATGCAGATTAAAGAAAGCACCTTATGGACTTAAACATGCCCCAAGAGCTTGGTATGAGAGAATTGATGATTACTTAACAAAGATAGGATTTAGAAAAGGAGAAACAGACTGTAATTTATTCATAAGAGAGACAGATGAAGGATTACTACTTGTTGCTATTTTTGTTGATGACATTATCTTTGGAGGTAATGACAAACTAAGTGCAGAATTTGTCAAAGAGATGAAAAGTGAGTTTGACATGAGCATGATTGGACCTATCAAATATTTTTTGGGATTGAATGTAAAACAAACAGACAAAGGCATATTCATAAATCAGTCCAAGTATGTGAAGGAGATATTGAAAAACTTCAAGATGGAAGATTGCAAGCCAGTAAGCATTCCCATGATAACAAGAAGCAAGCTTTCTAAAGATGATAATTCCACAGCAGTAGAAAAGACCTTATACAAGTCTATGATTGGAAAAATCATATATCTTACTCAATCTAGACCTAAAATTTCCAATGCAATTGGCATTGTTGGAAGATTTGCAGCTGAACCTAAGAAAAATCACCTAATGGAAATAAAAAGAATATTCAGATACCTAAAAGGAACTATAGACTATGGTTTATGGTATCCTAACTCAGAGAATATACAACTTCATGTGTATACTGATGCTGATTGGGAAGGTTGTGTTGATGACAAAAAGGGTACATCAGGAGGAGCAGTATTTCTTGGAGATAGGTTGGTCACTTGGACAAGTAAAAAGAAAAATTGTATTTCTCAGTCAATAGCAGAAGCTGAGTATGTGGCAACAACATTGAATTGATCAACAATGGTTTGGATATAAAAGATGATTAAAGAATTTCGTATTCAGATTGATTATCCTATTATTATTCACTGTGACAACACTAGTACTATCAACATGTCAAAGAACCCTGTGATGCACACAAAGAAAAAACACATTGAGATCAAATACCACTTTCTAAGAGAAAAAGTTGTAGACAGAGAAGTAAAGTTGGATTATTTAAGCACTAAAGAATAATTAGCAGATATTTTTACAAAGCCATTATCAAAAGATACTTTTGAGTATCTCAGGGAGAAGATGGGAGTAATTCCGTTTCTTGAGTCTGATTAGAATTTGTAGCAAGAACATCAATCCTTGGTGATTGATGAATGGTTGACTACTCTACTTCTGGAGTAGTACCTGTGCCTAATGGAGTTTTACACCCTTTGTCATTGATGTCAAAGGGGGAGTATTAGTAAGGGGGAGTATGCAGTTAGAAGAGCGGAAATAGTGAAGATGAACTTTTGATGAGGATATTGAGAAGATTATAAAAAGAAGGAAGACAATTTGAGTTGATGATATCATATGTTTCCATCAATGTCAAAGGGGAGATTGTTGGAGATTTTCTTCTATGAAAATAATTGATTGTATGTCTGTCATTGATGACAAAATATAATATACAACAATGATCTATATGTAATTATCATTACAGATGTTCTAGAGCTATGCGTGTTTATTTCCATAGTCTATACATGTTCTAGATGCTATGTGCATTCACTCTGAGTTAGATATGAAGTTTCAATTTAGTTATGTTAATCAGTTATGACAGTTACAGAGACTGAAGACTATCTGTGAAGAGTTGACGTAATAAGATTATTTCTTGAGGTGCACCTATCTTTGGGATATGTGTTTTTGTATTCATGTTTAGTTATGAGTTAAAGATAATTATCTAAAGGCGCCAAACATGTTCTATCAGAATCGTGAAGTTGGAGTTATTTTGGTGGAGCCAACTTTGTGAAGCATCACGTCTATTCTATTTGGGTTGTGTGATTCTAAATAGGTTGCATGGTTGATGTGGCTAACTAAAAAAGTATTGAAGGGACTCCTAAAGTTGACGAAGATCACATCTTTTGGGATGATACTTATAGTAGTTCATTTGATGAACGCTAAGTGTGAATGATAAGAAAAGAGAAAGAAAAAGAACAAAGCAATTTACTGGTTAGTATGGAATAGTAAAGAGTCATCATTCATCATTTGAGGATCTATGTGAAGAAGCTACAGAGTCTACTCAAACAGTTCATCTATAGAGTCTACTCAAATAGTTCATCTATAAGATATAGTGTATATCTGTTCTACTGAAGGTTGCAGCCTTCATCATTTTAGTAGTGAGATTTTGCACAGTGAGTCCTCACCCCTAACAAGGTTACTTGTAAAATAATCCTAACAGGGTCTGACCTTTAACCAGGTTTTTGTACTTATTGCATTGTAAAGAACAACTCCTAACAGGGTTGCAAGATCTTCTAATAGGGATAATTATACTCAAGTATAGTTCTTTGTGGGTGCTAATTCCCACTAGGGTTTTTACCTATTTGGTTTCCTCATAACCAAATTTTTGTGTTCTCTATTGTGTTATCTGAATGTGCATTTGTTTTATGTTAATTGATATCTAAGTAAAGAAAAGAAATAAAGTTGTTGATGATTCACCCCCCCCTCTCAGTTATCCTTTGGGACTATTCCAACAGGAAGATGCATTTTTTATGAGGATCTCTTTCTTGTTTTGGAGGTGTATAACCTTTGCAAGGATCCCCTATCTATTATTGGAAGATGAATCCTTGATGAGTATTTCTTCCTTGTGTTGGAGGTGTGTATCCCTATTGATGATGTTTCCATTTTGTTGGGGGTGTGTATTAAAGTTTTGGATCTTATCTCTCTCTTTTACAATAAGTATCCCTAATGAATATATCTTCCTTGTTTGGATGTGTGTATACCTATTAAGGATCTCCTCATCCTTTTTGGAATATACATCCTTGATGAGGATCTCTTCCTTGTTTGGATGTGTGTATCCATACTGAATTTTCCTTTTGTTAAGATATTAGTATATAATATACTAACATATGAAGGTGAATATAAGGATTCCTTTTTCCTTATCATTTCTTTTAATGTGTACCTCCTATTACAAACTTATACAATCTACCTTGTTAAAGGATTTAAAACTTACAAATAAGTAAGCACTCGGTTAAGAGATTACAAAGGTCTAATAGGACCACTCTATTAAGAGATTTACCCTAATTCACTTGCTAGAATGTATCAGTACATGATCCTTTGGTCTGCACTACAAATGCTGATAACAGACCTCCTCTTTCCATCTCTTAACTAATCTCTCAATCTGATATATATATATTTTTCTCTTCACTACTATTCTCGGTCACTCTATCTGGTCAATGCTTTAGATATGCAAAACATGCGCACACACCCGATCTCTTCTCTTGACATCTGCATCCACACATATAGACATTAGGGTTTGAAGCATCCCATATATAAATCACTGATGAAATATCAAGATCAAGATCAACGATCTATATTCATCACATTTTGCCACTTAGGCATCCCTAATTTTGATTGGTTGCATGTCTTGCATAGGGATCCATGATAAAAAATATAATGCATAATTAATGCATTAAATATCTATGAAAGAGATCATTAAATGATTCATAGGAGTCGACCAAAATAGTTTACCTAGGTGTTTGTTTCATTCCAAACACGTATACAAAAAATGTCTTACTCGACATATGTAAAATTTGGTGCTCGATCAATACTGTCTCACTCGGCATCTCCATATGTTGTCACTTAACACTAACTCTTCTATGAAACTCGATACTCATTCTTCTTAGAAACTATTCAGTACTCGACGACCACTGACTTGCTCAACAGTAACTACTACTCGGTCTTGACCTTAGTGGGATGACTCGGTCATAGTGATGATTGACCAACCTGCCTTGATTATGACTAAGTGTGTGACACTAATAGACAACAAAACTTGGAGATCAACAATCTCCTCCTTTGACATTAGTGGAAAAAACACTTTGTCATGACTCTCCAGTCCTTCACAAAAATAGTACTAAAGTAGACTTAGAACTCCCCCTAGGATTCTGTCTTGGTCTTCATAAAGACTTCACTACATATACAACATATGTACATAGATCCAAAAAAAATGTTATACCTTATAACTTATTTTTACTTTATTTCACCTTTGATGACATTCATTACATTTCCCCCTTGTTTTTGTCACTCTTGTCTACCGGGGTTGTAGGGGTCAAACCATACTTGTCCAAAAATGGTTTATGTATCTATAAGTTCATCACCAATGCATTGTCCCAACTAGTTCTGACAAATTCCAAAACTTATAGCTTGATTTCTAGCTTGGCAGCTAGATCAATCAAACCCTCTACAATATTCAGAGGTGGATCTTTTTGTGTTATTTCCTTTGCTGCTTTCACCTCTTTTTGCATGACCTCCAAAGGAGTTAGCAACATAATCTAAATATAAATAACTTTAGCCCTTATTCTTCCATCATTATCCATGAGCTCGGCTAGTCTCCCTTGGGCATGTGTCAATCTGTTAAAATGAATAGAGATGGAACTTGCATCCATGCTCAGTGAATGTCCTGTTGACTTCAAATTTGATTGTAGCTTCTCAATAAGCTATTTATTCTCCTTTACAAAGAATTCAATATCAAAAAATTGTTTGTACAAAGAAAGAAAATTTTCTACAACTTCTTCTAGGTTTCTTACCAGATTAGAAAGCACAATGTACTTCTTAGTAAGCTTTGCTACAACTTTCTCAAGTACTTTGGTCTCAAACTTTCTTTCAGACCATTGCATGAGCTTCTCATTTGCATCGATATCATCATTGTTCACCTTTTGAACAATATGAAATAATTTCTCTAATATATGTACCTTCTCATTTAGATCTTGAAACTCAAATGCATCAACAAAGATATCATTAATCTCATGTAGTACCTTCTTCTGTTGATGTTCCCTTTTAAATTCCTCTTGCTTTCTCTTTCTATTCAATAAATCTTGCAAGATCAACATTTTCTAATAAGATAAGTTATCAGTATCTCAATTTGGAATTACTTTAACTTCATAAAGTGTCACTTCAGTGCTCAGAGACTTGTCCTTTTTATTCTTATGTCACTTCTTCTTCTTGGTCTCTGGTGAGCTGCTACTCGGTCTCTATTTGGCTTTCAAGGTACTAGTATCACCACTGATTGAAACTAACTCCTTTTGAGTAATAATTACCCATTGTTCAGGTGTATCAAGACTCCTGATCTCAGTGTGTACAATAGGTGTGACATTAGGTAACTGTACTAAAGCTTGATTAGCCTCTTTCTCCTTAGGTGCCTGTTTCTCCTCAGTTTCAAGAGTCTTAGTCTCCTTTATGTATCCTTCATGTGAATTAGAGATATTTGATGCAGACTTATCTACTTGATTTTCTTTACTCTTATCTCCTTCTTCATTGACTTCAAGGTTTCCTTCTATAGGTGAATCTGGAATTGTGAGTGTTTCTTTACCCTACTGCTTGGCATTCAAACCTTGTGTACCCTCATCAATTTTTAAATCCTCAATCTGTTCATCTTCAATATTATCCTTCATCTCATCCTCAACATTATCAGGCTCATCAATATCTTCTTTATTGTCAAGCTTAACTTGTTTTGATGTGCCTTCATCTTTGTTCTTGTCTACTATCAATCCAAAGATAATCTTCCATATTCTTTGGCTCTACTGTACAACTCCTTCAACATCATTCTCAAGATTCTTCACTATTTTATTTCTCTTCTTGTCCATTGTTACAGCCTTCAAATTCATGGTTATATTTGATTTCACTTCTTCATATTTTCCAAATCTCTTAGCCTTTCTATCAACTTCCTCCGCAAGTAAAGTTGTGATTGCTGCAGATGTCTCATCTATATTTACTTCATAAGGTAATGGCCTTAGTCATGCTACCCTTGGTACTACGGCTTGTACATAAGTGTAATCAGTATGAACTAGAAAGAAATCATCATCATAATTCTTCTCTACTAGTGATACATGGATTATGCTCCTTAATCTTATCTTTTTCTTGAACTCAACAAAGTAATTACCCATGACATTTTTCAAAATTCTCTCCTAACTGCTGTATGAACTCATTAATCTCTATTGTTATAGGTCGGTCTTGACTCCATAGTACATCTCCTATAGTAGGAAGAGTATTCTGAACATAGAAAAATATGCAAACTAACAAGGATCTGAACTTACACATATAGTTCTTTGCCTTCCTAACTAATGTTAGGTTCTCGACAAATTGAGTCATATGTAGCTCAGAAAGATCATAAATATGATCCTTTGTCACTATCTTCCATGCCTGATTAACCAAAATACATGGGATACCATCCAATCTTATTGATTGATAAAACTTGTGTGCAATCACTCTAACTCCAAAGTCAATTTCAGGATCAGTGATCATTGAAATTGGCATTCCTCTATGTTCCACTCGGCTAAAGTGACCTTCTCAATGTCTTCCTTATTCTAACAATGCATAGTTTGTTTCCCTTGCATAATAGGGTAACCAATAACTCAGTGGATGATATCTTTAGTGATATTTACTGGTCCATTCTCCAGCCATAGACTCATATCATGTATTTTTCTTAGCACTATCCTAATCCATTCAATTTTGAAGTTGCACAAGAAATACAAGGCATAGACTAACCCTTTGTCGGCAATGTACTGATGATCAGCCTTTAAAGACCCATTTTCACATAGTTTATTGTAGGCTTCCCTCAACTCAAAATCTCCAAATTCTCCAATTTTATACACATGTAACATGCTCTCACATCATGGATCATATGAACTTTAGGTGGTATGGATGATAGGGCTCCTGTAAGATCTCCCTTCACCTAAGTCTCATGAACAACTCATAAATTGGGCGGTTCACACACATCGCTCTTGATCAAGTGAACATTATTCATTTCCTTGTCTTGTCTCTTCACTCCAACAGATGAATTGGCTACCATTTCTATAAATTAGGGTTTGAGAAAGAGATTTTGGGTAACTCAGTAACAATGGGTCTTCAACCTTTCATAGCACTTGCCGATGATACACATGGGGAATATTTACAAACTTTTCTCAAGTTTCTCTTGAATCACCTTAGAAATACTCTACAAACTCTAATCACTGTGTGAAATGAAAAATGAATGGAAAAATTCATTATATACCCTCAAACAGTTGAATTAGGTCTTCAATAAATTCTTTGTGGAGTAGTAGGTGGATAACAACTATCCTTGGTACTTGAATAAATATCTCGGTTAACTCATTCCATCACTTGGTCAGAACAATGACTCGGTCACTATTGACACTCAGTCGTCATATCAGCTCGGCCGGTATGGGGGCTCCACATACTAATACTGATGCTTAGTATCAATTACGCATATCAATTCTTTACTTGGCTCTTGTCTCAAATATGTCCTTATGCATCTTATCTTATGAAGATATGGACTTTAATACATCTTATGTTAGGAACTCGTGTAAAATATAGCATTTGAGAAAACAATTCCTTACATACCTTTTTTCTTTAATTGGAAGTAGTGTGATCACCTGACCCATTGGATTGGGTGATCTCAACTTCATTGGGTCCACTACTGCTCATTTCTTCTTTCTTTCTCCATGTCAGATTCATCTGATTCTTTATCAGCTCAATAGTAGGTGTTGGGGCTTTGGTCTTGAAATCTCTCTTGGTATGACCAATCTTGTGACAACTATAATAGACCAAACTTCCATTCATCCAACTCTTGGATTTACCTCTAAAGTGTGTCATTATACAATTTTCTATAGTATGACCATATTCACCATAATAATGACAACTATGCCTTGCATTGTAATCCCAATTGAATGTGTTACCTTTCCTTGGTGCATTGCCTTATTTGTTGGATGTCCATTTGGATTTTGTATTGGATATGCAATCTTGAGTTCTATGACCGAAATTCTAGCAATTGTAGCAATGTCCTTGGAATCGAGGTGAAGTAGGTGAATTGCTAGTCTTTGACCTACATTCATGTGCCTAATGTTCATGCTTCTTATAGTTAAATAAATATCCATTAAATTTAGGTTTAGGATTGGACTTACCATTCTTGCTTCAGCAAATGTTTTCTATGTGACCAGGTTTCCCACAATGATAACATGTAGGTCTTGTGTTCTTTGGATTTGCATTCCTCTATTCTCCACTCTTTGATGATTCTCCTTCTTCAGTGGATGACAGGTGCTTTGTATGTCCAAGTCCATAGATGTCATTATTCCTCCTTGGTGATCTCATTAGTTCCTCAAAGTATCTCAAGGCTTCATTTGGTTTGTTTATCCTCTCAATGAGTTCTCTTTTAGATCTTAACTCATTTTTCAGTTGATTGTTCTCAGATCTTAGATATGTAATCTCTATTTACTTTTTGTTTATCTATTGATTTGAAAATAATAGTTGGTTGACCATGTGTAACTAACTGTTTGTGAGCTTCTACACATCACTTTCCCTTTAATCAAGTCTGGTAGCGATCTGCTTCTTATCTTCTTCTGCCATTGTCTTGTCTTCCTCAACTTTCTTCTTCTAATCAATCACCTCACATAGTGTTATTGATTGAGTTTCTTGTTCTATCTTAAGACTTTTGACTTGTTCTTTCAGTGTACTGTTCTTCTCTAATAGATCTATAATTATTGTATTAATTTCTTTGGAATCTTCATTTTCAAATAAACCTTCAACGTCTTCTTCTTTATATGAATTTTTATTCAACTTAGTTGCCAATTATTTCCTAGCCTTTAAGGATTTCCTCAATTCTTCTCTTGTTGTCTTAAGCTATTGTAGTGCCAGCTAGATACCAATCTTCTAATTCTCAATGACCTTTCCCAACTTATAAATGTCCATTTCCAAGATCTTAATTCTCAAGTGGTTAGACTTCTTCTAAGAGAACAATGCCCTGATACCAATTGTTGGAAGTCTAATATGGGAAAGTAGTATACTGAGAGGGGGGGTGAATCAGATCTATAAAAAATTTATACTTCTAAAACAAAATTATTAACCATGTATTCATAAATATAAATTGAAATGCTATAATAGATCTAACATCTAATCATATTCAAAATGAACATATAGCACAAAGATTTGGTAACCCAGAAATCATTGAAGGTAAAACTGGGGTGGGGATGACACCCACAAATATTCACTAATGCAGTAATAAAGTGTGCCTATTAGGGCTACAAAGTTTGATCACTTCTTATGATCTAACCTATGAGGGGTCTTCACTGTTAAGAGCTTACAAACTTATACAATCTACATTGTTAAAGGATTTAAAAATTACAACTAAGTAAGCACTCGGTTAAGAGATCTATAAAGGTTTGTTAGGACCACTTTGTTAAGAGATTTACCCTGATTCAGTTGCTATAATGTATTAGTACCTTATCCTTTGGCCTAGACTACAAATGCAGATACTAAATCTCCTCTTTCTAACTCTTAATTGATCTCTCAATCTCATATATCTTTGTTCTGCTCTTCACTGCTTTTCTCAGTCACTCAGTCTGGTCAATGCTTCAGATATGAAAAACATGCATACACACCCAATCTCTTCTCTTCACATCCACATCCACACATATACACATTAGGGTTTGAAACATCCCATTTATAGATCACTGATGAAACATCTAGATCAAGATCAACTCTCTAGATTCATCACATTTTGTCGCTTAGGCATCCCTAATTTTGATTGGTTGCATGGCTTGCATAGGGATCCATGATCACAAAAATAACATGTAATTAATGCATTAAATATCTGTAAATTATCATTAAATGATTCATAGAAGTCGGCCAAAATGGTTTACCTAGGTGTTTGTGCCATTCCAAACACATATAAAAAAATTGTCTTACTTGACATATGTAAAATCTGGTGCTCAGTCAATACTGTCTCGCTCGACATATTCACATGTTTTCACTCGGCACTAACTCTTCTATGCAACTTGGAAATCATTCTGCTCAACAACTATTCAGTACTCGTCAACCACTAACTTGATCGATAGTAACTACTACTAAGTCTTGGCCTTAGTGGGATGGTTTGGTCGCAGTGATGAACGACCAACCTACCTTGATTATGGCTTAGCGTGTGATACTAATAGACAAAAAAACTTGGAGATCAATAGTTATCATGTCAGGAAATGAAAATTAATCTTTTGTAAGCTTGAGTGAGGAGAGTTCTCAGATATGGAGAATGGAGTTTGATGGGAGTTCTTCAAATGCTGGTTCAGGCATTGGTGTGGTTTTGATATCTCCATCAGGGGAGTGTTTTCCATTTTCCTTCAAGCTTTATTTTAAAAATACTAATAATAATCCTAAATATGAAGCATTATTTCTTGTCTTGCAGGAGGTGAAACAAAGAAGGATCAAGAAACTGATCGCAAAAGGGGACACTGAACTCATTGTGAACCAAGTTTGGAACTGATATGCAGTGAGGAATGCTAGGTTAAAATACTATAGAAATCGTGTATGGGATGAACTTGATTTTTTTGAAGAATTCTCAATTGATGTTATTACTAGGATTCTTAATACTAGGGAGAATTATTTGGTGGTTTCAGCATCTCTCCTGCTTCCACATCTAAATTTCAAAACAGACACCTATATAGTGGAAATGATTTACTGGTTGAGAGTCCTAGATAATGTCAATCACTAGCAAGTTTTCAATAACGACCATCAAATTGAAGAGTTCCTAGCTTGTGCTAGATACTTTTTAGATTTATATTTTGAAGGTTCAGAGAATTTTTGCAAGGAGTCATGCTCTGATCTGAATGATGTGGATGGTGTACTTCAGCGAAAGGGGAATAAGATTTTGAAAGGTCTAATCTCATTAGAACATTTGTTTTCAAATAGGGATGCAATTTCAGTCAACAAAAGGCCTATACATTCTAAATTCTCTAAAGAACATGAAAAAATTAATGTGGGCACTAACCTTGAACCCAAATGGATTATGGTGGGAAAAACCTGTCCCCCTTTTGAGAGGGATAAACTAAAGGACATGCTGCTCAATTATAAATACATGTTCGCTTCAGGATATAAAGACCTCAAGATTTTTAGAGATAGTCATTTTAAACATCATATTAATTTGAAGCCAGATGCGACACCTTTGCGACAAAAATTGAGAAACTACAACCCCAAATTCTTAGAAGTAATACTAAAGGAAGTGGAGAAAATGCTAAAGGAAAGGATAATCTATCCAATTCATCACTCCACTTGGATAGCTAATATTGTTCCTGTGTGCAAGAAAAATGGAGAAATTAGGATCTGTGTGGATTTCTGGAACCTCAACCTAGCCAACCTTAAAGATAATTATGCTTTGCATGTGATGGAACATGTTCTTCAAATAGTAGCCAGCTCCGAGATGATGTCCATGTTAGATGATTTTTTTGGGGTACAATCAAATAAGCATGGCAGAAGAGGACAAACACAAGAAAACCTTCATAAATCCTTGGGGAACTTATGCTTATAGTCGAATGTCATTTGGTCTGATCAATGGCAGGGCAAAATTTTTGAGGGCTATGAACTCCTCCTTCTGAGACTTGAGGAATAAAATATTAGTAACATACCTTGACAATCTCATAGTATTTTCAAGGTACATGAATCACCTCAAAGACTTGCAGGTATTGCTAAAAAGATGTAGAGAACACAATATATCTCTGAATCTAAAGAAATTAGTTTTCTTTGTTGAAGAAGGAAAGCTTTTGGGACACATCATTTCAAAAGATGGCATTAGAATCGACCCAGAAAGAGTAAAATATATCCAATAGTTGAATCTTCCTATGAATAGAAGTGGAGTGAGGTCTTTCTTTGGCCAAGTGAATTTTTTGAGAGCATTTATTACTGAGTTCTTAGAGATTACTAAGCATATAATTGATATGATGAGAGAAAATAAATAGTTTCAGTGGAACAAGGAAGGCAGAAAAGAATTTGAAGAGATCAAGTCTGCTATAGCTAATGCTCCTATGTTGGTCAATCCATATTTCAAAAAAGACTTTAATATATATTGTTATGCATCAGAATATACCCTCTTGGGCATCCTGACTCAAAAGAATGAAAGTGGGAAAGAGGTTCTCATAGCCTTTATGAGCATGCCCCTGAAGAAATGTAAACAAAAATAGTCTCTCATTGAGAAACAAGCGTATGCTTTGGTAAGAGTTGTCAAACTATTCAGATACTACATTCTACATTCCCATTCGATAGTGTATGTATGAGATACTACGGTGAAAAGTATTTTGACTTAGCAGAAAATTGGAGGGAATAAAAGGGGAACCTGGGTAGCTAAAATAAAAGAATATGATCTTACCTTGAAGGATACTAATCTAGTGAGAAGTCGAGGAATTTGAAAACTAATAGAAGAGAATGAAATATCATTAGAGGATAACACTGAATAGGAACCTCTAGCTTTGCTGGTAAGCCTTACTGATCCTTGGTTCTTAGAGGTTGCACACTTTTTTACTTATGGGGAGTGTCTTGCAAACCTAACCCCCTGAGAAAAGAGAAATTTGAGGCTTAAAGAAATTAAGTATGTTATTTCCCAAGGCGTCTTGTGCAAAAAGGGTATTGACGAGACTTTTCTAAGATGTGTTGAAAAGGGTCAAAAGATGAAGCTTCTCAAAACATTTCACGGTGAATCTTGTGGGGGGAATTTTTCCTCTAATATGACATCATTAAAAATACTAAGAAACTAATTTTATTGGCTAGGGATGTTTAGAGATAGTTATACATATGTGAGGGATTGTGAGAAATATAAACTTTTCATGGGAAAACCTTAGTTGGCTGCTCTTCCTTTGAAACCAGTGGTGGTTGACGAACCTTGTAAGTAGTGGGGTTTAGATTTTATAGGTCCTATAAACCTATCCTCAAGTTAAGGTCATTCATATATACTCACAACAACTGAATACTTTACTAAATGGGTTGAGGCCATTCCCACCAAAAAGAGTAGTTCACAGGTGGTGTGTGATTTTTCAGAGAGAATACATTCTAGTCCACTTTGGAGTGCCGTAGAAGATAGTCGTTGACAATGAAACATACTTTTCATTTCAGGAGTTAACATACTTAGTGGCAATCACCAAAAAATATGGAAAGCGCAAATATGAAAGATTGGCATAAGAAACTATATGAAGAACTGTGGGCTGACCAAATCACTCTTACAAGATCTATAGGTATGACACCCTTCAAATTGGTATATGGGGTCAGAGCACAAGTTTCCCTGCCACTTGAATTATTAGCAGCTAAGTTGCAATCACCAATTGAAGAGGAACACTTTCAGGATGCTTTGGAAAAGAGAATATTACATTTGAGTAAGATGGAGGAAGAAAGAGAAAGGTTGGTAGATCATATATATATATAACTGACTATCAAATGAAAGTGAAGAAAATATTTGATATGAAGAAGAGACCGAGAAGGTTCATGGAAGGTGACAAGGTATTTCTATGGGATAAACACAGAGCAGCTAAAGGAGCTCATGATAAATTTAAGTCTTTATGGAAGAGACCTTTCATCATATAGGAGGAGATAGGCTCAAATGAATACAAACTGAAGTATCTAGATGGACAGATAATGCCATTTACTTACAACAGGAAAGATCTTAAGCTTTTTAAGTTCTAATCGAGTTGTTCCTTTCCTTGTACACGCTTTCCATTTTTTGCTTTCTGTTGCTTTCTTTTCTTTTTTTTTTGTTCGGTTTCTTTTCTTTTCTTTCATTTCATGCGATCAGTTATTCTCTCTCTTTTGTGTTCAAGGTTAACCTAAGTTCTGAGTTCTTCATCCTTCAAGAAACACAGTCCCCAATCAGAGCCAATGTTAGTTCAAATTTTTTTCAAAGTCACCATGTTTTTTGGTTTTAAAATTTTATTTCAAACTATTGGCTTTGACCTTCCCTTGCAACAAAATCTCTTTGTCTCTCATCTATAAGCTTCCCTAAGTCAGTCCGAGTCCTTAGTAATTTTATTTTGATCAAAACCTTCTTTTTTGGTAGGTCTTGAAATTTTGTACCTTTTGGACCTCCCTGAACTTTTAAAATGATTTGTACCTTTTGAACCACTTTGAACTTGGTTCAAAGTTGTTCAAACTGGTTCAACATTTTGAAATGATTCACACAAAGCAAGTGGTGGAGTCTAGATAATGTGCACATCGGTAATTGCTAAAACTTTTTGAAGTTGACAGCGAAGCAAGTTTCTCACATGACCATTGATGATGTTAGTGATAAAGGGTTGTTTTGAAAATATTTTTTGAGGTAATCATGAAAAGGCACCGCCGCCACTTGTACAAGTCAATTAATGTGAAGGTAAGCGGACATGCACGTGAGGTCAAGTGCAAAAATATAAAGAAGGTATTTGTGTGGGAAAGTAATGATTGTTAAGTAAGGGAATTAAAGGTGAAAAGGCATCCCTTTATGGAAAATTACCTTGAGCTATCTTGTCACACTGTGATTTTGGTTGAGACAATCTTCCCATAATATTTCTCTCATAAATTATCCATTCAAATTGATGCTTTAAAAAGGGCTTGCATTCTGCATGGTAAACTCATTCTTTTTTAAGTGTAAGCTATGAAGGGTGCTAAAGAAATGATTCTGGTGTTTCAGTAAGAGTGGTTTACTACAGAGTCAAGGTAATTTTTAATAAACCTCTTTATGCAATTTTCAATTCTCAAACAGTTTCTCTGCAAACTTGGTCCTGGTGTGTGGTTGTGAATATGGAATCTTCTCTTCATTTCTTTAGAAATATCACCAGTTTGAATTGTAGGGGTCCCTTATTGACTGATAAAGATTTAAAAGGGGTCAATGTAGAGGAAATATGTAATAAATTATAGGAAAATGTGGAGAAAAAGTATGTAAATAAAATCCTAGAGAGTGGTTTACTACAAGCTGCAACTTTTCCTCAAGTTGCTATACCTACCAAGTTAATCCAAGAATGAGTAAAACACTATGATATTAAAGCCTTGTGTATTAGGGATAATGATTGTACAGTATTGCTTCCAATTATCAGAGATACTATGATGTCTATTTTCATAATACCTAATGAACCTTTTGCTAATTTTACTCCCACTCAGTCATATGCTAAGTTTAGAGAAACCCCTAAGAAAAATTGTTCATGTATTTCTCACAATTGGACATAAACATTTTATAAAGGTGGGTCTCATCTTTCCAAGATTTTGAGTAAAAATCATATAAAATCCCATATCCACAACTTAGTTTTCATGCTGCATAGAGTCAGGGGTTCCCCCGAGGATTTCTTGTTTGAAGACTAGATGTATCATTTCATTGACACCATTTTGGAGGGTAAATAATACTTAGACTAGGCCGAGATCATAACTAGTTCCATGAGAGAGAAACTAAAGTTAACATAGACTATTAAGAGAGATTTCTTTATGTCTTCCTAATTTTCTTTTGTCTAGCCTATACTCAAGATCTCTCATCCTTACCTCATGAACCCTGGGATCAGAACATCTTGATATATGACTATTGTCCCCTCCTGCAGAGAAATCAAGTTTTGACTGACTACGAGAAGGTTCATGATGTCTACTTTGGTAAACTGTATTTTGTTTTAGCTAGGATGAAAGAAAAAATGTTTTCACTTGAGGACTTGTAGTTGGCTCAATTTATGGTAGTGTGTTTATTCAATTTCCTAGGTTCACCTACCTTAGGGTAGGTGGTTTTAATGAAGAACCCTTGAAACTACCTAGGTTTTCCATAGACTACTTTGTATTAGCTGAGATTTGCCTACAACTTGTGGTGGTGATAAAGAAATATATGCCTGAAGATAAATGGAATAGTTTGTTTCCTCTTGAACTTAGAAAAATATCATGTAAGAGTCTAGAGTATAATATAAATATTGGAATAGATTTGTGCAGGTTTGATTTCAAATTCTACCATGAGAGAAAGGATTTTTATAATAAGGGATTTGTCAGGAATGTCTTGGAGATGGAAGGTCATTTTATACCTTTACCTCACCTGGAAGATTATTGGGAAGATCATTTAAAGGAAAGGGAAGTTCAAAAGAAAGATAATTCCAGGTTGTTGTTGATGTAAATCACCACATATAATTTTAAATTAGACATTAAAGGAGTTTGTAAAGATGGTTTAGGGATTGTTGAACCTGAGTACTTGAAACAACCAAAGGTTCCCTTACCTTCCATCAATTGATCTGAGCTGGAAGAAGTTGATATCTTATAGAGAACCACCCGTGTCATTGAAATCACCAAGATATGGCTTCAAAATAAAGAAGGGATTGTCGTACCTCACATTTAACCTAAAGATTCAACTCTAGAAGCTCCTTCCTCCACTGATGATGATGTTATCTTTTCCATTGATTCTGCAGGTGGTAAAAGGAGCTCAAAGACTTTGATTTTTGAACTACTTGAAAGTCAAACTATTGTACAAAGGACAAGGTCCAAGACCAGGCTCACAAAGAAGGATAAAATGGCCTCTCAGAGATCAGTTCAGGTAAATCTTGATGTTGAAAAAGAACATGGCACAGATCTGATGGGTAGTGAATCACAAGTACGGTCAATTTTTGACATCATCTCACAGGTCATGGATACCATGAGTACACTAAAAAAGGATGTAGAGAAGACTAAATTACCTCCATTAGTACCTAGTTGGATGACAATTTTAGTAAGTAAGAAAAGGAGCCTTATACTAGTTGCCCTACCTATTCAAGATATGGTGAACAAATATTCTACCAAAACTTCAAAGACCAAAAGATTGAAAAGTACTGCCCAACTAATTACAGATTCTCAATCAGGGGAAGTTACAGCTAAGATCACTGTGTATAAGCCAAAAGACAGTTCCAAAAACCTAAGCATTGAAGATTTTAAAGTTAAATAAATAGGCTTGGGCATATTGAACCAGGAAACCAAGGAAAAATAGTTGAAGCAGTCTTCTCAGCATATGCTTTCTCAATCACAGAAAGATGCCAAAGAGAAAAGAGAGGTGAAACAGATAATTAATAATATGGAAAAATACATTAGTTCTCTGGATAGCTATGGTGTTTTCCCCATGGTTCAAGATTATCAATGCTTTGATCCTAATTCACAAGACAGTCAAAGGCTGATGAGCCAAGTTCAACGTAGTAAGGCCATACCAGCAGCCATAGATGAATGGGTGGATAGCATACTAGAGAAAGGGAAAGATTTGTTACAACAATGTTCTTCTATTTTCAATGATGTTGATGCTCTATTAAGTGAAGTTCAAACTCAAATTATAGCTTGGGAGGCAGAAGAAAGAAAATGGTTTGCAATTGTTGCACATATCACAGACATAGAGTTGTATGGCTTAGAGAAGTTCCTGGTGGAGAATCCTCTTAAATCAACAGATATCAGCATGTTGTACATAGTCAAAGAAAACACAAACTAGAGATGCTCTATTTTTGATCCAGTCATCATTGAGGTGTGAAGCATGGAAGCACAGATCAAAGGAATGCACAAAAAATTTATCAAAGATATGTGAATAATAAGTCCTAATAGTACATAGCTCATAATGAAGAAGGAAATATCAACATCAAACCTCTGATGAAATATTTTGAAGAGGATTTGAAAGAAATCAAAGAAACATCTATCCTACACCTACAGATCTCACAAAGGTGTCACAATTTGAGGCTATGTTGATCCTCTATATGGAACATTTTCCAGGATATACAAAACAAATCACTAAGATGAAATGGGATCATGATAGGGTATATGCACCAAGATGGGGGACCAAAAAGGTGCCAAATACCTTTTTGGCCCCCATCCACGCATAGGGCACACACCCTATGGATTGGATTACCCAAGCCATAGGGTGCATTCCCTATAGTCTGCACCGCCCTATGGTTTGGGCAATTTAAACTATAGGGCGTGCGCCCCAATTTGTTGTATAAAATGTTTGGGCAGCCACATTTGTGGCTTATTTTCCTTCCACAAACTCGTGGCTTGTTGTTTTTCTCTTCATAATAGTTCGTACGCGATTCATTGTGAGGTTTGCTCCATCAAAATTAAGCAAAAAATGGCTCCACGACATCATCAAGGTCAAACTAGAAGAAGAGGTAAGTGATTCTACAACCATGAATGCTATTTGTATTGAAATTTAGGTTTAATTTTTAGTTTTTTCAAATTTGGTTGTCAAAGTCTCTTGTCTCAAATTTTATGTTTAATTAGACTTTTAAAATATATTTTCTTTTAATTGTGAGGAAGTAATGATATCCCCATAGAAAAACCTCAACCAAACCCTCCATCTTCTCCTCATGAACAAATGGATGCTGAAAATAACCAAGAAAATGAACCCCAACCGCCCTCACCAATTGAGAAACCTCCTCTTGGAACACATGAAGACTTGATAAACCAAATAGAAAGAGGGAAAACATATATAGAATCTTTAATTATGAGGTTAAAAGATTCTATTAGTACAAATCCTAGAAGGGAAACACTTTCAAAATCATTAGAATTGATCTTGACCCACATAGGTTCAGTTAGTGGGCAACTAAATTTATGGCACGACAAAAGAGAAGAACAAAAACAATATTATGTAAATAAATTATCATATGAGGACATAAAAAAATAAATACAAAAGCCGACATTTGCAAACTCTTTAAAAAGCCAGGGGAAATTGAAACTCTTAAACCCACAACAAGGAGGATCCCAATTCATTGGTGCTTGAATGAAGATATAATTTTTTTTTTTTGAGACAGATGGTGGATGATCTTTGATTTTCCTCCCTACAAAAATCATGAGGTTCCTATCTATTTCCTGAGGAAACTCTATTGTGAGTTTGTCCTGAAGGAAGTGCCAAATTATATTGACTTTCTAGAGTCTCAGATAGAGGTGGGGGGTCATCATTTGATAGACCTATGGCACGTCATGACCCTAATGCACCTAGGTTGCCCAGTAGCAAGCCACAGGTGGATCATGTTAGTATTCCTTCCAATGTGAAGGAACACGTGGAGGTGGAAAAACTAGGCATGATTAGTGCTTTGGCATAGACTCTCATTCAGTGTGTCACTCCTCTAGTTGAGGGTGACCATGGTCAGTCTGCGAGGGGTTATTTTTGTCATTCTTGTGGATCCCTATGCACATTTGGTACTTTCGAGAGAGAGGAAGAGGATGATGGACTAATGACTGATGATTTTCTCAGTGCAACATTTGGCATTGATACATAGGTAAATATTTGCAAGTTCATTAAATTTATTTGATCATATTTCATTTTTAAATGAATGAATTTAATTAAATTAGCATCTATTGTTTATGATGAAAATTCAGGGAAAGAGTGTCGGTGGCAGTAGGAATGATCACCCAGATGCTTTATACACTACCACGTCAACTCCACAAGTATGTATCGAATAAAACATTTTTTAAAGTATACATTTGATTATTCTATAATTATATGGATGTTTGTCTCATAACTTATTGTGCATGTACATTTGTTCACTACTGGACCATCGATGTTGACTATAGACATCGAAGTCCCTCATTCACATTTTGTTGAGGTATGTTTATTTGCATGCTAATTTGATTTACTTGATTATATTTAATTAATAAATGAATGAATAACTAAATTAGTAGACAAATTATGATCAAAATCTAGAGTCAAAGTTGTCATGACAATGATCACATTCCTTCACCTGACTTTGTGATGGCATCATTTAGTCCACAGGTATATATGTAATAATGCATTATAATTAACAAGTCAGTGGTTTGTTCTTATATTAATGGTTTTCTTATAAATTACCATACATGTGCACTAGTTTGATGATGGAGCTACGACATCGACACCACACACTGAAGGATGCGATGGCACCCTCAAAGAGGTATCATTTATTAATTAGTGGGGTTGTAAAATATTATAGGTATTCTTGATAACTACATAATACTCTTGTTGTTTCATTTTTAGTTAATGACAATAGAGACTCCCCCTTTTGTTCGTGATAGTTTGAATTGTGGCATAGCTGCAGCTATAGCTAGTTCTGATGCATTGATCGAGGTATGAAAGAGATTACTTAATTAGAATTGTTATTTTAATAGTTTGTATTGAAATTTTTAATGATATTAATGTATGTATTTTAAATATTATTTTGATCATTGTTGTAGGGACTCATTACTCCAGATCGTCAGCATGCCCCTTCGATAGATGTACATAGTGGCTATTTGTTAGCGGTAAGAAAATACTCTATTTTATGTCATCATATAATTAAATTTCTATGTAAATTAGTTATTGATTTTTATACTTGTTATTTTATCAGCTTGAGCTGTAGAAGAGTCTAGATAGGAGGACCAGTGAGCATACTCGGAAGAGTACTGCATCTCCATCGATGCGACGATTGAAGACAGCCCAGGATTTGTTTTCTTCCCCTTCTGGGAAATGACTAGATTAGGGATAATTATTGTATGCCAATATGGCATTACTGGACATATTTTTGTATATTGTATAAGTGACATGTTCTATATCCATTTGGCTTTCACGATGCCAGTTTAACTTTATCGGACATATTTGATCTATGACATTATTAGACACATATATTTTTCTTCATTCTCTACGATTATAACATGTGTACTGATGTAGACTACTTTATGTTTATGTTGATGTCTTATGCTTTGTAAATTGCTTTTCTTATATTTATGTTTCCACTTGCATCTATATATATTGTTACTGAATGATTCATACTTAATGAGAATATGCATGTTTCATTTCATAAACCTAGACTCATAATTTTCATTCCAACACCTTAATGAAATGATAATAGTTCATATTGTATGTGTGAATTTTTTACCTATTAAGAGAGACACAACACTTCAATAGGTCATTGCGTTAGTGGAAAATATGGTTAGAAGAGCATATAAAACACTAAAATTGACCTATTGCTTTCTAACTAAGAAGAGTATGATAAGAAACACAATAGCCCTCAGATTATGCTACTATCAGTGACATATACGACTTAGCATGAAAGATTTGAGTTAAAACAAACTAAATGATAAGAAAACATGCATATTTAACTTTAAAAATGAACATAATAACAATCCATTAACATGAGAAACTAAATGAAATAAGATTCTATATGAATCCTAACAGCATAACAATGTATTTTTAATATGAGTTATGGGCTTCTTTGTGATAAAAAAACACCTATTTATAGAAGAACAAGGAGAGAGAGGGGGGACAAGGTGCATTAATGGAGTTGAAAAAATTATTAATGGTGTGTAAGAAGAAATAAATGCCAAAGGAATTCAATAGGCATGGGCTTAAGGAATCTACATTAATGAGGTATTAATGAGAGCCTTAAAGAAGCATGGGAAGAGTGTAAGGCAAGCTTGAGAAGGTGGACTTGAGGGAAGGAATATTGAGATTCCTTGACTTTCTCAAGTGGGTGAAGCCCTTAATCATTCCTTAATAGAATGTGACAAACTTAGGAGGTGGGTTAGGATGAACTTAGGATTAGAATTAGATTAGCATGGGGTGACTGGGTTGAGATAGGTTTGAACCCAGAGTCAAAGTGGTTGAAGTGGGTTAGGTTGGGGTTTAGAAGAATATCAATGAAATGAATTAAAATTATTTAATTTATTCAAAAATAGGATATTAATTATTTAAATATTTAATTGCTTTTTAATAATTTATAGGACTATAGCCAATTAATTGAATTAATTAGGCTAGTGGAATGGGTTTATTTTCAAGTGATGATACATATTAAGGTTTATTTAATTCTTTTATAATTAAATACTATAGCCATTTTTGAATTTGATTTGTTTTAATTGGTTTGAATTGATTTGAATTGTATGGTTGTAGTAGTTAATATAATTTAGTGATAAAAATAACCTAGGACATTAAATCTAAAAAATGAATTATGCCAAGCAGTAACAGAGTCATTTGGCATAATTGAGGGTATGATCACACTAAGGGAAAATAGGGTCTATGGTCAGAGCAGACCAAATTCAAGTGGTTACATTTCCCCTCTTTGAATTGATGTGTGAGCAACGCATTGATTCAAAGAAAGTTTTTTATTTTGACTTCAGAAAGATTGAGAATCTCACTCACAATCGAACTAAATGCCTGATGAGATCAGTCTCGCACTTGATCAAACTAACCTGATAGAATTGACTTTGAACTTGGTTGTCGTCCAAGGGTCAATAAAAGATTTTTAAAGATACCAATTCTGAACTTGGTTATCGTCCAAAGATTGATAATACTGATTCTGAACTTGGTTGTCATCCAAAATTCAATATGAAGCTGTCGGGAAATTAATAAGAATCTTTTAAAATGAGGAAACACAAGATATCCAACTTATGAGAACTAAATATTTTTATCCAACAGTTCTGACTTAGTCAAGGAAACTGTCATGCCCCTAGCTTGTTTGATAACAAAGTCATTTTTGATGTTGTTTTGAGCAAACATTTGGTTGATGATAGGGTGATCATGCCCCCTCGGGAACAAAATTGAAGGAAAACAAAATAAAATCCCTCGGTTGAAAGAACGTATCACTTGAAGGAAGTGGTAGGATGAGAAAGAATAGAATAGAAGAATTGAAAAAGGGGTGTGTTTAAGAATAAACACATGAAAACCAAGTTAATTACGTGAAAAATGTGAGTGGTGAGACTGATAAAATGATGTTGGACCAAGAATTATGAGAAAATGTGTATTTTGATATATTTTTGTAACAAATGGAGTGAATCTACATTTTCAGGAGTAGTCACAAAAATGCTTTTGTACTGCATAAAAGACCTGAGGCACCTTTGATTTGGTTCCCGATTGATCAAAAGGAGAACATAAATGGAGTTTTAGTTGCTTGGGAGGAGTTTTAGAAGTCTTAAATAGCTCAAAAGAACAATGTAAGCTTCAAAAATTACCATTTTACTATTCATTTTCACTTTTATCCATAGTAAATCTGAGAGCTCTGCAGAGAAGATGGTGGTTCTTGTTAGGAAGCATCATTTTGAGCTCATCTATCGACATCAGCACTCGATCAACTACCCACCTTTGATAAGTGCTCATAAAACTATCTCGTGAATTTTGCAAATTTGAATTTTACACATTTTTACAGCTGTTATAGCCCATTGAATTCTGGGTCGCATCTGGGATTCTGGATCACACCCTGTCAAATCCATGTCGCATCCGGTATTTCCCAGATCGTATCCAGTTTTTCTAGATTTCTGCATCGCATCTAGGATGTCCTGGATCACATCTTGTTTGTTTATTTTTACCTTGGTTTTTAGTTGAAATTTGGCTTTGTGTCGTACCCTATCCTTTTAGGATAGTACCTTTCTTTTAGGGTCGCATCCCATATTTTTGGGATCGCACCCTATGATTTCAATCGCATCCTATATTTCCAAGATCACATCTAGTAAAAGAGATTGCACCCTATCTTTCCAGGATCGTATCTCATTTGTAGACTTAGGAATTTATCTATTTTGACTTGTTTGCTTGTTGCAGACCTTGAATTACTTAGTTGATCAGGAGTCTGCATCTTTTTTGTAGATAGAACACTAATTTTATCTTTGTATGTGTCAAAAATAGGTATATTTTGAGGTAGTTGCTTTTAGAGGCACATATCTAGGTCGTGTGCTTTCCTTGTCTGGATTATTATCAGCTAATGAGCATGTGATAGGAGCCCATTATGGATTACGATCTTTGATAGGTTTACCCGATATAGGGGTAAACCAAGGGTTGTTGACTTCTCTTTTTGATAGATGGAATTCATAGCACAACACCTTCCATCTCCTAACCAGGGAGATGACTGTGACTCCAGAGGACATGTGGCACATACTGCATGTGCCCATTATTGGTCATGAGGTGCACTTTCAGGTAACATCTGTCGTGGCGATTGGAGCAGCTCATAGGTATTTCTAGGATGATACCATTGATTAGAGATACCTCTCATGGGACTGTATGGTCGATCATTATGATTGATTATCTGTGTACTTAGCAGGCTTGATAGGTGGCATCCTGATGCCAGACAGAGGTTAGCACGGGTTCATAGTTGGATGGGTGGATATGCTAGAGAAGATGGTAATCCATAGACGGAGATTTGCATGGGGCAGTTGTATCTTAGCCCATATGTACCGAGAGCTGCATGAGATTGTATATCATTATACTTGAAGTATGACCGTAGGTATATTGATTCTTCAGATTTGGGCCTGGGAGCACATCCCTGTTACATGGCCAATAGTTGATAGACAATGTGCACCGGAGTAGGCCTATGTATATATGTATGTAGGTCTTATTCAACAGCCCCATCTAGGAAAGGTAGAGTATTGGCGATGAATTTTTGATGATATGACTAAGGTTGTATGGCGACCATATTTAGATTGTGAGGAGTGGACCTCAGATGCTCGCTAGGTTCCTTCTTTTATTTTAGAGCAGGTACCTCATTGGGTGGACTGGATACATTATAGAGTGGTTCATGCATTCCTGAGTTTTGAGATAGTACAACCGACAACAAGGTAGGACACAGGACATTACCGTATATGCCCAGATTCAAGATGAGGCACCATTGTGGGGTTCCCAGCTAATTTATGAGATTGTTCATCAGGAGATTAGGGACATGGTTGGAGTAGATTGGGATCTCTGCCTAGATGTTGTAGATGCAGGCTGCTTAGATGGCTACATAGTAGAGATGATTCAACATCCATTTCCTCATTTCATAATGCCAGAAGAGGTCATTCCCTGCATAGAGAAGCTTATAGATGATGATCTAGATGAGTGCTTGACAAGAGGGAGAGGGGGATCTCAGAGAGACAGGGGCACCAATAGGAATGGAGAGAAAGACAGAGGCTGAGATGGAGGTTGAGATGGGAGACGTCCTCCTCCACATGAGGGGGATGACAGTGGAGATGATAGGGGTGGTGGTGCTGTGGGTGGCTACACAAACATTTCCAGTGGTAGTAGAGAGGGTCGGTGCACCTGATTTAGGTTTATTTCTCCTAGGATAGATCTAGGTCCATTACTGACAGGAGATCAACAGAGGTAGAAGAGGCAGCAACAATAGAGGTAGCCAGGCAGATCAGATGATAGGCCTTCTAGATAGGATTCAGGTAGTGGATCTGATAGAGATGGATATCCTCTGTCCCAGTGTGAGCAAGAGAGAGAGAATCTTAGGGCACATATCACAGCTCTAGAGGGTAGGCTCACTATAGTTGAGTCTGGGATCATCATATCAGATTCCTTGCTTACAGATAGGGACAAACATTTAGAGTGCCTCAGGGTAGAGTGGGAGAGGCAGGGTGACCTACTTAGAGTCGAGAGAGATGCACAGGCTCGGATAGCCACCCATCAGGGACAGAGAGTAGCGTACAACTTTGCTTTATACCATAATACAGTTCTAGAGGGATAGAGAACTCTTTCATTTTCATAGGTAGTGCAGCAGTCTAAGGGGGAAATGCCTCCTACTCCTCCATTTGTACCACCTCCTCCTCCTCCTTCATATTAGGGAGAGGGGGGGAGCCAAAGCTAATTCTGTATTCATACTTGTACATTGTATATCTAGATCCTTCTAAGATCTTTCTTTTGTATCTGAAACACACACACACACACACACACATATATCTGATTCTTTTTTTATCCATTGATACTCTTTATGTAGACTTGTATCATATTTTGATCTATAGCATATTTGAGATATATATATGATGCAGTTGTTTCTGATTCTAACATGCTTCATGAGTTCTCACTGCTTTAATAGATTTATTTGCACATGTGATTATATCTTGGTCATATGATGAGTTAGATTTAGATGATGAAATCATTTATGATTTTTGATTTATCACTGATATAAATATGTTTCAAATGATTCTATGTGAATATGTAAATGCATGTTTTTGAGTTTTTCTTTATGCAATTGAAATATATGGATGCACTTAGGATGTAAAAATAAAATGCACAAATGCTTTGGTTTTGTAGTTTCTTTCTGTTTCATTTTATGAATGCAAAATGTATGCTATGGATATGCAACAATATTAGATATCAGTAATATGTGATGATGTAATTAACTTGATTTTAGAAGAAGATAGAAATCATTTTTGAGCTTAAATTCTTTTGTTATGTTGTTCTTTTGAAAATGAATCATGCAATCTTATAAATGCAGCTATATGAAACTCTTAGGACTTGTCACTGATTTGTAGCCTTCTTATCATCATTGGGAACCTTTTGGAACAAATACCACTTGATAGTACAACCATCACTAATACCTACTAATATTATGAAAGTATAAATACTATGTTTTATTGGAATGTCATAAATAGACTTAGGCATCAAGGCATTAAAGCCAGGATGACAAGATAGTCACCTCCCTTTTAATATATCAGTTTCTGTGTAAGGAAAGATATTGGAGCCACAATTACCTTGAAAATTCATATCCTTGGGTACATTATTCTTTGTATACCTTAGTGAGAATCTAGATTAGAAAAATAGACAAGGAAATTGTTCCAAACTCACCGTAGTTTACACATAACGAAGATCGAGATATCTACGTCTATCCACCCATAGTGGCAGCTCTTACCATAATCATCTAAGTTAGGTAAAATTTATAGGATCATTTGGAACAAACACTATACACAAAAAACCAAGAAAATGTTATGCCCCCATCCTTGCGACTCTTTGTCTTTGTGCAGACGTCATGGAGTAACTCAGAAGATATAACAACTTATCAATTATGAATCAATCAAATAAAATTCATAACTGCTTTGATGCCCCTAGTGAAAACATCATGGGTTCAGAAAAGAGTCATAATCAAACCAAGATCAAACTATGTTTAGGTAGTATTGAGAAATACTATTGATTCATTTTTCAAGTGCAGTATAGATTCATCAATCAAAAAGTCAGAATTCAAGCAATATGTGTCCCATGTCTGTGTATAATTTTATTCTTATTTGCAATCCAATGTGGGTCATAGGAACACCGTTCATGTTTGTGTAATCCTTGCTTCATGAAAGTGACAATTTGGTGAAAATATTGAGTATCATTGTGTCATGAGACAAAACATCCTTGTAACACCCCAAAATTGGCACCTAATAACCTAATCAATTTTGGTGCATTTTCTTATCTTCGAAGTCCTATTGTATTAGGCAAATCCTTCTTCTAATTGACTTTAATTGACTGAGTTTCAAATGCAGAAAACCCAAATTCGCATAAATCTAACATTACATTTAAATTCCTAATTCTCAAATGATTATTAGCTAAAATCTCTATGATTAATTGATTTAATCCTAAAGTCCTAAGTGCTTTTAATTAAATCAATTCCACCCCCTTTGGCTAATATACGTAAAAGGAATTGAAAGGTTATTTAATTAATTGAATGAATTATCCTCAAAAGGGATTTCCATAATTCCATATGAAAAGACACTTATGTGTCAATAATTCATTCTTTTATTTTAATAAATCTTTGCATA
>MU226017.1:2412414-2428552 GCA_018584345.1 Thuja plicata
GTTAGGGTCTGAGAGTAGCCCTAAGAGACTCAAGTGTGAGTCTAGAGAGTCCTGAATTGAATAGGATTCCTGGTGAGATTCCTAGAAAAGGGTAGGAGTCTCAGAGAGTAAGGTGACCTCCCCATCATAAATGTTGGATTTTTATGCACAAGCACCTGAGATTATAATGAATCAAATTAATTGTACCGGAATGTTTTTCCTAAAACCATTATATGGTTTAATTATATTTTTAGGGTTAGTTGCCATGATTAGGTCTTGTGAAAGGGCATGTCTTTTCACATGAAACTTTTGATAAACATATTTATAGTGAAACATTTGTACCAAAAATTATTATTATTATCACAGCAAAAAGGGGAAAACTCTCCCGAATTACAGATTTGAACCTAATGTCCAAATTTTCAAATGCAAATGTCAGATAAGTGGTTTATGCCTTTTGAGGTTATATAGTTTTTTATTTTCAATTAGTTTTTTAGATTACTATGTGAGCTAGGGTATCTTATTGTGTTCTTTCTTTGACTCATTTGTTTATGGTTAATTTGTATAATTTGAATAGCAATTGCAAGGTCTGTGAACCTGTCATTGTTCCTTTCGGGCTCTTAATTTGGGTTAAAATCAATAGGACTAATTGTATAAATTATTTTGAATTTGTGATTCAAAAGAAGCCTGTATGATGATGGTCTCGCTTTATAGGAGTGAGTTACCTTAAAACCGTCTTTGACTCTACGTATGATTGAATATAATTGACTCTATACCCAATTTGGCATCAGGCACTGATCTCATTTCATTTGTAATTGTCATTTTGTTCTTTCTGTAGTTTACCTTTTTTATCTGATATTTCTCTTTACAAAGCATTCAATTAGGTTTTAGTAATACTTTTAAGCTTTATTTTAGATATCACACTATTTAACAATTAGGATTTTAGGTTTATTTTCCTCCAAAGGATTGTTAACCCCTTTGGAAGGATTTGCTTTTGTTGTGCACATATTTGTGCAATTAGAAAGCATAGCTGATTCAGGCCTACCAACCTTGGCTCAATCAAGTCAGAATTGTAGAGGCACTTGTTTGTGCCGGTCAGTTGGCCTCAAAACAATCTAGCATTTTTGAGCACCAACAGGTACACTTCTTTGGATTGAGCCAAAGTTGAAATTGTTCCATTTGATCCAATATCTTTTGTAAATTAGCAATATGATTACTTCTTTCTTTGGATTTGGCTAAGGTGTCATCCACGTAATCCTCCATATTTTAATGAATCATATCGTGGAATATAGTGGTCATTGCTCTTTGATATGTTGCTCCGTCATTCTTTAACCCAAATAGCATGACATTCCAGCAAAAGGTACCCCATGCGTATGTAAATGTAGTCTTCTCATGATCCTCAGGGGTAATTTTTATCTAATTGTAGCCTGAGAAACCATCCATTGAGGAATACATTTGGTAGCTTGCTATGAGATCAATGATCATGTCAATGTTAGGTAGCAGGAATTCATCCTTAGGATATGCCTTGTTTAAGTCTCTAAAGTCCATACAGATCCTAATAGATTTATTAGATTTAGACATAGGAACCACATTGGAGATCCATCCTGCATAGGTAATGACTCTGATAAATCCAACTTTCAACAATTTCTCTAGCTCTACTTTTACTAGCAATGCAACATGAGGATGCATCTTTCTAAGTTTTTGTTTCACGGGCTTGATCTTGGGAGCTATAGGTAAGTGGTGCATGAGTAGATTAGCATCTAGTCTAGGCATATCTATATAAGACCATGCAAAATTGGTCTTCTTCTCTTTCAGGAACTCTGTGAACTGTGTCCTTTCTTTAGCTAACAAAGATTGCACTAGGTGAACTATTTGAGGGTCTTCAATTGTGCTCAAATTAACTGGCTGTGTTGGTTCTATCAGAACTAAAGACCTTTTCTAAAAGTGCTCAGGGAGGATATCAAGAATCTCATCCTTTGGTGCCTCTAAGAGGTTTTCACCATTGGATGTCTTTTGCCTTTACTATTTTAGGATCTAACACTGCCACAATGTGGTTTTCACCGCCAGTTCCATTTTTCTTTTTATTTTTCAATTTTTGACTGAGAGACCTGACATTCTCCTGTGACATGTTCTCACTCCTTGCATTGGTGGAAGAAGGGTAAGGTTCACAAGCATTGAGATAGTAGGCCAAGGTGTAGTCATTGGGGAAGTCAAGAATAGGAGTAGGGTTTGTACTAGTCCAATCAATTAGATCTAGGTTTATCAAAGATAAGGAATCAGACTCTGGAAAGGACAACATTGTGTTAGCGTCAAGACTATTAACTGACATGACATGTCCTATTAAGTTAAATTCTTTGATATTTAGATTAATAAGAGTCAGATCATTATTAAAAGGGTCATTGTTAGTTATATGCAGACCAAACTCTAGTGACTCATCAGTGGAACTCTCATCATCATCTCTCTGTAAAAGGAGGCTTCTTGCTTGTCACCTCTGAACTTCTTCTAGACTTAGGAAAGCACCAGTCTCTCCATCCATGACAGGGAGAAGGAACTCTTCCTCTACTTCAGGATTATCAGTGTTGTTGGGAGTAGTGTTAGACTATTCACGAGGAGCTAAGGGAGCTGAAAACATATGAATTGTATCTATTTCAATGTCTTCTATGGTGACAGATAGCTCATCCCATTCATAATCATGAGAGTTAGTGATTTCATCATCAAATTTGTTTAAGTATTCAGCAATAGTTATTTGGTGTACTCAGTTAGCTATCTGTAGATCAAAGTGTGGTAGATCAAGAACATGTGAAACTGTGACCAACTGCCCCCACTTGGGATGTAAATCCTATTGTGAGGGTGTGCTTTCTGTAGCTATTTCTATCAATGGTATCTCTGAATCAGCTGTTGTTATGTCTCCTACCTCTTGAATAGGAGGTTGTCCTAGCAAGGGTATGTGGATATCTTGAGGTACCTCAAAGCTAGGTACATAGCGTTCTCCTTGATATTTAGGATTATCTATACCAATGTGTAATAATCTTTCATAGGACCACTACTCTAATTCTATCTCATCTGTTTCATCACTCCCTTTTTTTGAGGCTGGACTATCTTTCGAAGTAGATTTGTTAGTTTTAGTATTAAAACCCAGTCCTGTTTTATCTCTGGTATTCCAGAAATCCATGGGTATATGCTCAATAAGTCCTCTTCCTGTGTCTCTTAGAGGTCCCTTTCCTTTGTATCCCATATGTTTGAGGAAATCATATCCTTTACTATACTATTCTGGGGATATCTATACATGTTTGACCTCAGCTTCTGTCGGTTCTCCTTTATAAATCTAGTCCAAGACTGCCTGATCTTCTGTGTTATCTAAAGAAGATGTGGATTCCTTTACCATGCCAGTTGCTTTGTGTATTTATGGCTCCTTGGATGAAGTAGGTGTGAATGTCAAGGAAGGTTTTCCATAGGATCTTGGTGACATTGGAAGTTCTGTCAGTGACAAAATCAGGTCCAGCTTTTATTCTCATATACCTGTTGCTTCAAGTTTTAAGGTTTTGCCAAAAATCTTCATAACCATGTCCTTAGTGGTCTCAGGAGCGATCTCATCCATAGCTTCCTTGTTATGTGGAATCATACTACCTACCTTGATATTGTTACAAGTGTAATTAGCATCCACAAGAATTGTCACTTCCACCCTATTATGTGGGAACTTGATACATTGGTGGTAAGTAGAAAACACAACTTGCATTTCATGAATCCATGGTCTCCCCAATAGGATATTGTAGGCCAGGGGTAGATCTAGAACTTGACATATGAAATTCCTTTCAATTGGCCTGAATATGATGGGTAGAACAATAAGACCATTAGAGGATCTTTCTTCCTCATCATAAGCTTTGATAGTTGTTTTTTTCTTCTAGAGTCAATGGTTTGTTATGAGAGACCCAGTTTCTTGATCAGATTAAGTCTACAAATATTCAATCTTGTGCCTCCATCTATCAACATGCGTCTAACACAAGATTTATGAATAAGGACTTCAATATGGAGGGGTTGATTATGTGGATGTGTCAATGACTTATCATCCTCTTCAGAAAAGGAGAGGTAATGCGGCGCTGAGATGTGATTGACCATTGGTTGGAATTTGTCTATATCAAGGTCCTTTAGTATATTTGCAGCATGTAGGGCTTGTTCTAGGATTTCCCTATGCACTATGGATATTTTGAGCAACTCAAAAATGGAAATTTTGGCAGAGGTTCGTTGCAATTGGTCAACCAAGTCATACTTTTCTCCAGGAATAGTAACCATGTGTTTTACTGCTGGTTTAGGGATAGTGATAACAAGAACCTTGGATGTTGATGTTGGTTTTTGGGAAGGATTGGGTCCTTTGATCGTGACCTATGCTTGGCTCTGAGTCACTGCATTCAATTGGAATGAAACACCTTTGATTGTGACCACATTAATTGATTCAGTTCTAATGTCTAGCATATTGATCACATTATCATTATAGGAGTAGGTGTAGTTTACTTCATTACCTTTCCCTTTAGATGTTTCCCCTTTGTCATAATTAGGAAATGGTTGATTGAATGCTGTATGATCTTCATTGGTAGTGTGTCTATCCACTTTGATCTTTCCACCTTCGATGAGGTCTTGAATGACATGTTTGAGCTTAAGGCAATTATTAGTCTTATGTCCTTTGTTTTTGTGGAAGACACAATAGGAATTATCATCCCACTAGCTTGGTTTTACCACTGGTTCCCATGGTTTGGAATCTAGGATTGTGAGAACTTTGTTGTCTAGAAGTGTCTTCAAAATAGTCTCGAGAGGCTCTCCCAAATGAGTGAATTTTATTTGAGGTTTTGAAGTCCATGTCTAACCCTTGATATTATCATTGTTTGCTTTGGGTATGGAGGTCATTACCTTGGCATCTTTTCTTGCTTTCATACTATTGGTTAGATTGAATAACTCAGGTTTCAGACCAATATTGGATGCATCTACTATGCCATCGTTGACAACATTTTTGTTTTGTTTCCACCATTTAGGTTTGGAGTTGGAGTTGTTCGATTTGTTTTCACTCTAAAGAGTGATCTCCCCCTTTCTGACCATAACTTCTTTGTTATGGAGGGAATTTTTAATCATCCTGTCGAAACTAGGGGAATCTTGCATTTGCAATGCGTAGTTCAATTCTGGTACCAAGTTATTTATGAAGATTTCCATCTTCTCTAATTCAGGGATAGTTCTTGAGTACCATGGAAAGATTTTCCTCCATCTTTGGAGGAAGTGTGTAAATGATTCACTGGTCTTTTGCTTAGTATTACATAGATCCATCATAGTCACATCATGTTGGATGTTGTAGGAGTAATGTTGAATAAATTGTTGAATCAACTCCTTGAAAGTTTTGACCTTGGGTGTAAGTTTTGAGAACCACTCCATGGCATTGCCTCCTAGACTTCTAGGAAATATTTGCATGAGGTAAGTAGGTTCATGCATGTATTTTATGCTAAGTGTACAAAACTCTCAAACATGGTCATGTAAATCGGTCTCTCTTGTATACTTGTCATATTTTGGCCATGCTACATTGGGAGGGAATGGAACCATAGTGATACTCTTGTCAAAAGGAAATAGATAAATGGTGTCCAAAGAGTATTTTGTTTTAGACTTTGTCTTCTCCTATTTGAGCATTGTAAGCCAAGTTTGCATTAAAGTGAGTTGCTTAGCAAGAATGGATATAGGAGTTGGTACTTATTTCTCTTTTAGCTATTCAAAATCATAATCCGGGGGTAATTTTATGCAAGTGATTGCCAAATGGAGGAACTATTTCTCTTTATCCTTGTCAATTATCCTTTCCATTACCTTGTGGAACCTCTTGCTCTATTTGAGTTTATCATAATAATCTCCAGGGATCTCCCCCTCATTGTTTGATCCAAATGGAGGATGTTCAAATTTGGTTTCTTAATTTTCATCTATATCTTAATGCTTTTGAGTTTTTCTATTGTCATATTCTTCAAAAGCTGCACTCCCTTCGCGAGTGTTTGTATCCATTTGTGGAGAGTCTAGATCGAGTAGGAAACTACAAGATGTTTTGCCTTGAAAGTGTGGCAATTTAGGAGATCCTTTAGAGGTGTACTTGTTGCATCTTGTGTTAACCATGTATCCATATCTCAACTCTGTCAAAGTTTCCCGAGAGGGTCAGGCAGTATCTCAAATCGTTCAAGTGAATGTGTCTAGGTGGAAGTATCATTTGAGTTTTGGTGGAAGTAAATGATGCCAGTGTCAGAGGGTTAGAATGCCCTGATAGTGAGATGGGAACCAAGTTGCTATAAAAAGAAGATATACCACACGTATTTAAATAGATTGTGAAAAATTGACCAGACATGCAAGGTAGACATTTGAAAAAGTGTTTTGACATAGCGATAGGGAGACCAGAAAAGACAACAAGGGTAGAATAAAGAGCCAAAAGGGTATCCAAATCAACTGAGACTTTTTGAGAAACTATTCTGCAAGTGCCCACTGTCCTAGATGCGAGCCTAGAAATACAGGATGTGAGCTATTGACGACCCTAGATGCGAGCTTAAATACCAGATGTGACAATGTGTTAACTAGATGCAAGCCAGGATACTAGATGCAAGCCTAAATACTATATACAATTTAGGAAATCTAGGATGCGATTTTCTGATGTCTCTGTCAGATTTGATCAGTTTTGAAAAATTCATTTTGGAAGTGCGTGAAGTTCCTCTGATTATAGTTTTGTATTCTAAGGCCTGTCAGTGAATGAAAACACATGTGTAGACTTAGGTTTGAGATTTGTTGTTTGTTTGAAGATGTTATCTTTTTAATGATTTTTCAAGCACGTCAAACAAATTTGCATTGTTAGGAGGGTGAAACAGGCACGCATCTTATCTCTATTCTCTAGGTGGAGGATGAAAATCCTTTCTTGTTGACTTAGGCACACACTCAATGCTAATCAGAATACAACCATCACCAAGCACACAATGGCTCCAGTCATGATGTTGTATTAACCGACTCCAAATGTAAGTGAGGGCACGATATGATGAGTGTCTTCGGGAAATTACTTTTTGCTTTGCACAAAGATTATCACCCTTTCAGGGGTGAATCAAGGATTCTTTTAGTTGAAATGTTGTCTATTATTGGGCAATCCATTCAAAACTATCCCCCATAGAATTTTACAAGGTGAAATTGAGGCATATAGCCCTATGAGTACTTAAGTATATGTATTCTTGCAATAAATATTCAAGCGGCTCCGCTCTACACATACCCAAGTATGTTCAAGGAATGATGTCAGAATTCCATGAACAAAACTGGCTCCATCTTCCAAGGCTTTGGCTTATGAGGAAGCAATTATTTATAGTGAGTTGGAAGGGTTGGTGTAAAACCTGCCCTCACTTGGGTCATTCCCGAGAGATTTTTTCCTCAACCGGCACACCCTCTACTATTAAATGAGCATACAAAGAATTGGCAAGCGTAGGACGTCTAGATTTCTAATTCCTCCAAAGAAGAAGAGCATACTCTCCTAATCTATGCCATTTTCTCCCAAAATAGATTCAATCAAATAGTTCATTCCCTCAAGCAATGTTGTGCTCGATTTAAGATGTTCATATTTAATGGAAAAAAAATGCTTGAAAGTAAAGTTTGCTTTTTCAATTAATCCATAATGTTAAATGAGTAGCTTGTTCAATTAACCCACAAATTTAGTGTTTTTATTGTTCAATTACTAATCCAAATTGAATTAAATGATTGAACTTGTTCATTGAGCCACAAAATTTTAATGCTTTGATTGTTCAGTTACTGATCCAAATTGAAATTTAGTTTTGTTTTCTTGGTTTAGTTATCTCCAAATTCCTTTCAACCCATAAATTGAGGTGTGATTTTTTGATTTTCCTTAAAAGGAAAAGAGCATAGTCCTCTAGTCAGTTTAGTAGAAGATTCAAAAATGATCTTTAATGTCAAAAGCATGTAAAAATAGAGGTCAAGATGGGGGGTTGGGCAACCTAAAAAACCACGTTAGTATTCTTCGTTCAACTCTAAAGAAAAACCTTTGATGGCAACCTGTAAACACTAGTTAGGCTATGAAAAGATCAAAGAAATCAAGTGCGCAAACGTTAGTGGTTAGGCAATGAAGTTCACAAAAAAATTCACCAGATGCAATCTTAAAATAATAGGATGTGATAACATATACCGTATGCGAGCCTTTGTCACTAGATGCAACTAAATGTTCCCTAGATGTGATTCTAAACCAAAAATAATCTGGGAAATCCCAGATGTGAGCCTTGTTTTCTGCGGTGCGAGGGCATATCCTGGATGTGAGCCAAAATGACCAGATGTGATTCTGGACCTGAAAATTGGGAGGAAAGATTAGTGAAAAATGAGCTTAAAAATGAGGCAAATCTTGAATCATGCCCCACGGTGGGTGTCAAAGATGTGTGTGTGATTTGTGTACCTGTTAAGAGAGACATAACACTTCAATAGGTCATTGTGTTAGTTGAAAATATGGTTAGAAGAGCATATAAAACACTAAAATTGACCTATTGCTTTTTAATTAAGAAGAGTATGATAATAAACATAATAGCCCTCAGATTATGCTACTATTAGTGACATATACGACTTAGCATAAAAGATTTGAGTTAAAACAATCTAAATGATAAGAAAACATGCATGTTTAACTTTAAAAATGAACATAATAACAATGTATGAACATGAGAAATTAAATGAAATAATAGTCTATATGAATCCTAACAGCATAACAATGCATTTTTAATATGAGTTATGGGATTCTTTGTGCTCAAAAACACCTTCTATTTATAGAATAAAGAGGAGAGAGAGGGGGGACAAGGTGCATTAATGGAGTTGAAAAACTCATTAATGGTGTGTAAGAAGAAATAAATGCCAAAGGCATTCAATAGGCATGGTGGAGACATGGGCTTAAGAAATCTATATTAATGAGGTATTAATGAGAGCCTTAAAGAAGCATGGGAAGGGTGTAAGGCAAGCTTGAGAAGGTGGACTTGAGGGAAGGAATCTTGAGATTCCTTGACTTTCTCAAGTGGGTGAAGTCCCTAATCATTCCTTAATGAAATGTGACAACATTAGGAGGTGGGTTAGGATGAACTTAGGATTAGAATTAGATTAGCGTGGGGTGAATGGGTTGAGATAGGTTTGAACCTAGAGTCAAAGTGGTTGAAGTGGGTTAGGTTGGGGTGTAGAAGAATATCAACGAAATGAATTAAACATATTTAATTTATTCAAAAATAGGATATTAATTATTTAAACATTTAATTGCTTTTTAATAATTAATAGGACTATAGCCAATTAATTAAAATAATTAGGCTAGGAGAATGGGTTCATTTGCAAGTGATGATACATATTGAGGTTTATTTAATTTCTTTATGATTAAATACTATAGCCATTTTTGAATTTTATTTGTTTTAATTGGTTTGCATTGAATTGAATTGTATGGTTGTAGTAGTTAATATAATTTAGTGATAAAAATTACCTAGGACATTAAATTTGAAAAATGAATTATGCCAAGCAATAACAGAGTCATTTGGACATAATTGGTGGTATGATCACACTTAGGGAAAATAGGGTCTATGGTCAGAGCAGACCAAATCCAAGTGGTTACACATATAGTCCTATTGGAGCATTTTGACCACCTGGACCTATTTAGGGCACTACAAGAAGGTTAAGGGATGCACCAGTACATTATGGTCTTGAATGTTTGAATGAGTTGTGAAGCATAAAAAGTTTATTCTTGTCATTTAAACATAAAATTGAAGGTGTTAGCAGAGACGGTTTGATATCAAGATGAGTGGTTTTCAAAATATGCAATGTTTCAACTTTTAACTGCGCAACATTGCACATTTTTGCAACAACTGAGATTGGGTCAGAAAATAAAAATGAAAGTGAATTTGTAAAATATGAGATAGGTTATTGTAGGCCTCTATGACATGGTATTGTAGCACTTGATGGCTTGTTGATACCCCTTGGGAGCTCTGAGAAATGGACTACGAAATATCAACAATTTTGTTGCCTGGTGCACCTTGAGGGACACTTGGCTCCATAGCAGTCAAAAACATTTGAGCCTCTTCGCCTCCATGATAGGGTCATTCCTAACATTCTCCCAGCATTATAGAACTATTGGTGGATAGAGTTTGATCCCCGGACTAGTGGTTTTAAAGATATGCTATGTGTCAGCATTCAACTGTGCAACATTGCAAGTTTTAGCATCAACCGAGATTGGGTTGGAAAATGAAAAATAAAGAGAATCTCCAAAAATTGAGATAGTTTATTGTAGAAATCTATGATACAGTCTTTTATCACTTGAAATATTATTGATACCCCTCGGGAGCTCCAAGAAACAAACTCCTGAATATCGATAATTTTGTTGCCTGGTGCACCTTGAGGGACACTTGGCTCTATAGTGGTCAGCAATGTTTGAACCTCTTAACCTCCATGGTAGGGTTGTTCCTAGAATTCACTCAACATTCTAGAGCTATTGGCATAGATGTTTTGATGCCATGATGAGTGGTTTTCAACTATGCAATGTGACAACATTCAACTGCACAACATTTTTGGTATCAACCGAGATTGGGTTAGAAAATGAAAATGAAAGAGAATCTCCAAAAAATGAGATAGGTTATTGTAGGCCTCCATGACATGGTCCTATAACACTTGATAGATTGTTGATACCCCTCAGGAGCTCCAACAAATGGAGTCCTAAATATCAACAATTTTGTTGCCTGGTGAGCCTTGAGGGACACTTGGCTCCATAGCGGTCGGCAATGTTTGAGCCTCTTTGCCTTCATAGCAGGGTTGTTCCTAGAATTCACCTAGAATTTTAGAGATGTTGGTGGAGATGGTTCGATGCCATGATGAGCGGTTTTCAAGATATGCAATGTGTCAGCATTTAACTTGCCAACATTGCAAGTTTTGGCATCAACCGAGATTAGGTCGGGAAATGAAAACATAAGAGAATCTATAAAAAATGAGATAGGTTATTGTAGGCCTCTATGACATAGTCCTATAGCCCTTGATAGGTCATCAATACCCCTCAGGAGCTCTAAGAAATGAACTCTTGAATATCGGCAATTTTGTTGCCTTGTGCACCTTGAGGGACACTTGGCTCCATAGCGGTCGACAATGTTTGAGCCTCTTCACCTCCATGGAAGGGTTGTTCCTAGCATTCACCTGAAATTCTAGAGTTTTTGGTAGATACATTTTGATTCCATGACGAGCGATTTTAAATATATACAATGTGTCAGCATTCAACTGTGCAACATTGCACGTATTGGCATCAACCGAGATTGGGTCGAAAAATAAAAATGGAAGTGAATCTCCAAAAACTGAGATATTTTATTGTAGGCCTCCATTACATGGTCCTATAGCACTTGACAGAGTGTCAATACCCCTCGGGAGATTTGAGAAATGGACTACCAAGTATCGATAATTTTGTTGCCTGGTGCACCTTGAGGGACACTTGGCTCCATAGTGATCGACAATGTTCAAGCATCTTCACCTTCATGGCAGGGTCATTCTAGCATTCAACCAACATTTTTGGAGTTGTTGGAAGAGACGGTTTGATGCCACAATGAGTGGTTTTCAAGATATGCAATGTGTCAGCATTCAACTGTGCAACATTGTAAGTTTTGGCATCAACCGAGATTGGGTTGGAAAATCTAAATGGAAGCAAATCTCCAAAAATTGAGATAGGTTATTGTAGGCCTCTATGACATTGTCCTATAGCACTTGAAATATTGTCAATACCCCTACGGAGCTCCAAGAAATAGACTCTGGAATATAAACAATTTTGTTGCCTGATGTACCTTGAGGGACACTTGGCTCCATAGCGGTCGCCAATGTTTGAGCCTCTTTGCCTCTATGGAAGGGTCATTCCTAGAATTGACCTAGCTTTCCAGAGCTTTTGGCAGAGATGGTTTGATGCCACGATGAACGGTTTTCAAGATATGCAATGTGTCAGCATTCAACTGCGCAACATTGCAAGTTTTGGCATCAACCAAGATTGGGTTGGAAAATGAAAATGGAAGTGAATCTCTAAAAAATGAGATAGGTTATTGTAGACCTCCATTACATGGTCTTGTAACACTTGACAGATTGTTGATACCCCTCAGGAGCTCCAAGAAATGGACTATTGAATATCAATAATTTTGTTACGTGGTGCACCTTGAGGGACACTTGGCTCCATATTGGTCAGCAATGTTTGAGCCTCTTTACCTCCATGACAGGGTCATTCCTAGAATTCACCCAAAATTTTGGAGTTTTTGGCAGAGACAGTTTGATGCCACGATGAGCGGTTTTCAAGATATGCAATATGTTAGCATTCAACTGCGCAACATTGCAAGTTTTGGCATCAACCGAGATTGGGTTGGAAAATGAAAATAGAAGTAAATCTCCAAAAACCAAGATAGGTTATTGTAGGCCTCCATAACATGGTCTTGTAGCACTTGAAGGATCATCGATACCCCTTGGGAGCTCTGAGAAATGGACTACTGTATATTGATAATTTTGTTGCCTGGTGCACCTTGAGGGACACTTGACTCCATAGCGGTTGACAACATTCAAGCCTCTTTACCTCCATTATAGGGTTGTTCCTAGCATTCACCCAAAATTTCATAGTTGTTGGTGAAGAAGGTTTGATGCCACGACAAGCGGTTTTCAAGATATGCAATGTGTCAGCATTCAACTACGCAACATTGCAAGTTTTGACATCAACCGAGATTGGGTCAAAAAATTAAAACAGAAGTGAATATATAAAAATTGAGATAGATTATTGTAGGCCTCCATGACATGGTCCTATAGCACTTGACAGATCATTGATACCCCTCGGGAGCTCCAAGAAAAAGACTTCTGAATATCGATAATTTTGTTGCTTGTGAACCTTGAGGGACACTTAGCTCCATAATGGTTGGCAACACTTAATCCTCTTCGCCTCCATGGAAGGGTTATTCCTAGCATTCAACCAGAATTTTGGAGCTATTGGCGGAGACAGTTTGATCCCACGATGAGTGGTTTTCAAGATATGCAATGTGTCAGCATTCAACTGCGCAACATTGCAAATTTTGGCATCAACTAAGATTGGGTTGGCAAAGAAAAATGGAAGAAAATATCCAAAAATAGAGATAGGTTATTGTAGGCCTCCATGACATAGTTCTGTAGCACTTGATTATCATCAATACCCCTTAGGAGCTCTGAGGAATGAACTACTAAATATCAACAATTTTGTTGCCTGGTGCACCTTGAGGTACACTTGGCTCCATAGTGGTCTGCAATGTTTGAGCCTCTTCACATCTGTGATAGGGTTGTTCCTATCATTCACCCAACATTCTAGAGCTATTGGCATAGATGCTTTGATGCCACAACAAGCAATTTTCAAGATATGCAATGTGTCAGCATTCAACTGCACAACATTGCACGTTTTGGCATCAACCGAGAGTGGGTTGGAAAATGAAAACAAAAGAAAATATCCAAAAAATGAGATAGGTTATTGTAGGCCTATGTGACACTATCTTGTAGCACTTGACAGATCATTGATACCCCTCAAGAGCTCTAAAAAATGGACTACTGAATATCAACAATTTTGTTGCCTGGTGCACCTTGAGGGACACTGGGCTCCATAGCGGTCGACAATGTTCGAGCCTCTTCACCTCCGTGACATGGTCATTCCTAGAATTCACCTGGAATTTCAAATTTTTTTGGCATAGATGGTTCAATTCCACGATGAGTGTTTTGCAAGATATGCAATGTGTCAGCATTCAACTGCACAACCTTGCACATTTTGGCATCAACCGAGATTAAGGTCGAAAAATGAAAATAGAAGCAAATCTCCAAAAAGTGAGATAGGTTATTGTAGGCCTCCATGACATGGTCCTGTAGTAATTGATGGATTTTTGATACCCCTTGGGAGCTCCGAGAAATGGACTACTAAATGTCAACAATTTTGTTGCCTAGTGCATCTTGAGGGACACTTGGCTCCATAGTGGTCTGCAACGTTTGAGCCTCTTCACCTCTGTGATAGGGTCATTCCTAGAATTCAAATGGAATTCTAAAGCTATTGACAGAGATGGTTTGATGCCATGACAAGTGCAATTTACTATTTTTAAATGATTTAAATGTGCAGTTCGATAGTTTATATAATTTTTTTGTAAATACATATATTCAAAGAATGTGCTAGCATGAAACATGACAATAAACCTAACATATATTTCTATAATTTGTAGGGTAAACATATTTTTTTGAATTAATGATAAAAAATATGTTTACAACTCAGCTCATTAGGAGCACCAGGAGGAAAGAGCTGAGAAGAGAAAACCTCTGGTATTGCCCCAAAAAATAAAAGAGAAAATTTGTTATTAAATCTTAAAAACTTCCCGTTATACATACAGGGTAATGCGTGAGCAATTTATAGTCCACCCAATGTGGATTCAACGGAATTGATTCCTTTAAAAATGTACATGTTATATGCACATGCATTCAACTAGATTCGACATTACAAAATTTTGGATTCACTTTTAGTCTAATGAACCAGCTGGATCTTCCCTACCCTTTATTGTCTCAAGTATTGCCCTGTGGTATGACTCACGAACCTTCCAAAGAGTTTTATTGTGTGATTTTCCTCCATATTTGGTCAAATGAACATTTGATGCAACAACAAGGTTGGAATAATGAAGAATCTTCCTGTGTGTCTCCCAATCCTCGAACAACCACAACCTAGGGTTCTTCATATAATACCGTCTAAGCCATGTACCAGTTACAACCACTTCTCTTGTAGGGCATTCTAATCCTTCATCATTTGTAACTGAGTGATCCAATTTATTTTTGGCCTCAATGCAATGAAACAAATAATAATCCATCGCTTTGTCATTGTCTTATGGTGCAATAAAAGCAAAAACATGGTCTCTAATGATAGAAGCATAACGAGGAGATTAATTCAATGAATAATTATGATAAAGTACTAAATTTGAGAGTATTTGTGAGTTGAAAATTTACCTGGTTGCACTAGATCAAACAAACAGTCAAAGTCAATGTCAATGGATGATTCCATTTTTGTCAATTGTAATGTTGCTGGGGGATGATAGGAGTCAAGTGGGCTCAAAATTTGTGTAGACCATTCGTCGACCCATTCCTTTGACTCACACCCATCCCAATCTTCATTTGTGCATGATGAACAAAAACATGTCATATGCCATGTGTGGATGATACATGAACTTGCATTAGAGCTTCTAAAAGAGTGTAGCTAACTTGATCCTGTTAATGTACAACAATCCTCGTATGGTGCAATATTATTTTGATCGATCAACCAAAAAAATATACGAACTATAGACTCACCTTCATTACCTAGACTCATTGTAGCATTACACTACTAGATGATACATCTCGCATCTAACAATGTTGCTTGTTCTTTGTACTTTAATTCTTCGTATGCTAATGCTAAGGCCCTTTTTATACTTTCACCTACACCATCGTGCTCTCCCTTTCCATGACCGACCTCTGTAAAATTCCACATATATTGAGTATCAGTGTTCGTATGCATCCTGCTTAACCAATAAAACATCCAAGAATTCTTGAATTGCGATGCACAATTGTCTAACCATATTATGTGTCGATGATATGATATGCTCCTATTACTCAAATCACCATAAAATAGATGAAAGAAACCATGTACAAACTTTGTAGAATGTGAACGATCATCACTGATGTAAAAATAATACTCCCTCAATATCTTCCTATTCTCCTCTGTACTTTCAGGTGAATGCATAAATTCTATATGAACAAATATAGAAACTTGTTGAGAGCTATAATACTTTGCTTGCACCTCATTTTATGGCTGTAGAGTGTAGTTCTATGCGAATTCAAAAATTGAAACAATGGTACCAAGTGGGAATGTGTCCTTGAACAACTTGAATTGCATATCCAACCATCAAGCTCTATGTGTATGCCTTGCATACTCATACACAATCTTGTCACAAAAAAAACTCATGAACTGATACATTGGAATATTTTCAATTACTAAATCACATATTTTAGCCTCCTTTCCATCTTTTAGAGCATATGTGACTGTCTTATATTTTCCAAAATCCACTTTTTCATTCCCAATTGCATGTGTACTCTCCATATGTTGACAAATTGGCAAATGTTGCAAACCACC
>MU226017.1:2437985-2455988 GCA_018584345.1 Thuja plicata
AGAGAGAGAGATGCAACAATGTTTGAATACTTGTTTCCCTTCTAGTATTTGACATTATCTTGTTTCACTTCTAGTATTTGGCATTATCTGTAACAATCTTTGAATACTTGTTTCACCTCTAGTGTTTAACATTATATATTAATCTATTGGATGTCACATGTGCAAATCTCATCACTAGACCTTGTTGCAAAAGGAAACCTTGGTTAGCATGACTAATCAAATCTTTGAGAATTCTACAAATAGTCTTCCAGAATTCCTTGGTTGTTTTCCATTGTTTGCCACGACTTCATGTTGCAATCCTACTTAGCTCTCCAGCTCTAAGTTAGAGAAACTAAAAAGAGAAAATTGGAAAAAAATGTCATGACACCCAGGGTAGTAAGAAAGGTCACTTCATAGAGAATCTACATGTAATAATCATATTGTGTATACCAAAAATATTGTTTCAAGTTAGGCTCAAATGCATTGTACACCCCTTACATAAATTAGAATCCTTGGGAGTGCATAGAAAATAGAAGATTGATTTCCATCTAGTCCATGCCTAGTGCACCTATTGCTACCTGACAGATTATTATAGGGGCTTCCACCTATTATGAGATCAAAACCTCCAATTGAGTTAATCATTTCATCAATTCTTTCTACTATTAGATCCTTCACATCCCCTACCTCAATTAGTTTACCCTTTTGATATGATTTTTCCCACCACCTTCTGAGAATAAGCCTGTTTTGTTTGCAAATTTTTGCAGATACAACATAATTGAGTAGAATACCCAAACGATGCAAAGCAACTTCTGCACCCCCAATTCCAGAGAACAGAGAAAGGATATTTATCCCCTTTGGATAAATAGGCTTCAAAACAGAAAGGGGGTATCTTATTGTTTCTACCTAGAAAGAATTTCAAAGGGATCATATACACTCTATCCTAGAAGAATAGATACGTGTGTGGCAAAGGTGAAATCTGACAATACTTTTGATAATCAGGAAATTCCTCTTCAATTGTCATTGGTGGCAAAGGTTAAATCTGAAAATGATTATCAATAAGAAGGTTATGCATGTAGCCACATTTTCTACTAGAAACTAAAAAGTATTTAGAATCCAAAAATTTGGGTTCAATATTATGGAGATATCGAGATTTGTTTGCCCATATGTACCCCTTATTGTATTATACACATTTAAAAAAAAAAAATTGGGGGGTCCTTGCACAAACTTTTTAAGCTTTAGCCGTCGATCGACAGGGTGACTTGGAACTCAAAAGCCAACCAATTCTTTAACATGGCGTGGTAAGCAAAAATTTATATCATCTTCTATAGAGAAACCTTTGAAAGATGTACTTCCTTCCAAGTTTATCTTCTAAAATGGTTTCTTGTGATAGGTTTCATTGCGATTGTTTAGTCTTTCATTCAATCCATGCAAAAGGAAACCTTGGTTAGCATGACTAATCAAATTGATGACTCTCTCTCTCTCTCTCTCTCTCTCTCTCTCTCTCTCTCTCCTTTTGTCATTTTGTGTCTAATATAAGGCATATTCCATATAAGGCGTATGCCCTTGTAACAAAATTAATATTTACCAAGCCTAAGGCTTGGATTTTCCTTGGAGTTCCAACCCAAAATCCTGGAGGATTCAAATAGGTCTGAGACGTGTTTTCCAGCAAACATAGAAAAAAATAACATTTTTTCTTGTGTGCTCTCCGTCAGGTTTGCACGTGGTTCAATAATGATAAAATCAGATGACATGATATTGTAGATCTCTCTGATAGCTATCTAACGATGTAATCTATTTTGAATTCTCATTATGTTCAGATTTTCATTTTTAATTTCTTTTCTAAGTATGTCCGATTTTTGTCAAAAACCAACGTGTATTCATTTGGGCTTAGATTTTGGCTTGTTCATCAAATTTTGAAAAAAATTATATTTTCAGAAACTAGACTCCATTCTACACACTCAAAAAAAGAAGTTTTGATTTTCAATTAGTTTTCAATGATTTATAGGGGCAGCACACATAAATTTCATATTTTTCAGGATGTGTCCACTTTGGAAAATGGCAAAAAATCACACTTTCATAAAAAAATTAGCACAAAAATCTGGGATAAACTAGGTGGTGTTAGCTAATTTCTCACCGGAGTGATTAATTTTTTTTAAAAAAAGTTAACATTTTAGGGGGAGCGCACCAGATGCTATGTTATGTTTTTTCACAAAAAGCAGGACCATTTTTGTGCTCCCCCTTTTTGAGGGCCTTAATCTCCACCATTTCTAAAATAAATTAGTAGTTTAGAAACTAGATTCGGAGTAGAAAAAATCTTTTTTTATCACATTTTAAAATTTTGATTGTAACTATCCTCAATTTCTCGTTGAAGTTCAAAGTTTGTTGATTTCTGAAAAAGTGGCATCTTGTACCCCCTTTTTGGTCCCCCATCTTTGTGCACTTACCCGACATGTAGAAGATTTAGTTGCTAATCCTAAGGAATCTGAATCACAGCGTGGTAGAACAGTTCATAGGTCTCTATCCCGGTTGGAAGATGGCATGTGGAGTGACTAACGAAAAGGATCAAGATGAGGATAGAATTAAAAGTTCCCATGCATAGTGGTCTTTCCTTTTTATTTATATTTGGATTTCTTTGAACTCGGGGGACATGTCTCCTTTTTAAACCTATTCTGTTATTTTAAACTAATCTGGTTAACCGTTAAGGAGGTCAGGTTTTTAGGGAGACCTCCTTAACATTGAAAACTATATATTTTGATCGAGGAAACAATTTTAGGGGTTAGAAGAAAGAGGGAAGAAGATACACGATTATTTTACCTCACAAGACCAGTTGGATTTAGCCTTGATGGTAATATTAGAAACTAAATCTATATCTGTTATTTTGGGAGATTTTTTTTTGTGATTGAACTTTGACTAAATGCAATACTCTTCAGTTCTATGAATTCAGTCCAAATCTATGTTATTTATGGTTGAATTGTGAGACATTACTTTGGGAATGTTTTTCTTTCCATGAACTGTTATGATCTTGTGAGATAATTGTTTGATGAGCTTTGGTATTGCTATTATCTTCTAATATAAAAATTAGAAATTACTCAAATTCTAGAAGGGTTTTGTGATCTTCTTGATTCTTTCATTCTACTTTGATCATTTAGTGAATGAAATCTCATTTAAGAATGAATGGTGCTGTCCTTTTTCTTGTTTTTGGGTTAAAAAAAAACACATATATTATAGTTTAGGGATTTATTACATATCCAACGAGGGATCTATACCTTAGGAAATTCAGAGGGAGGCTAATAATCAAGTCTACCCAACTGTTGTGAACCAATTTGATCATCAAATGTAGGGTAATATAGGTTATTAAAATTGAATATCAAGAAGACAAATCTGTTTGCTAACACAAGGATACACACCTCCAAATAAGGAAGTGATCCTCACCTAGGATGCATCTTCCAGCAAGGGTGAGGGGTTCTTTAGTAGGAATATATACTTCCAAAATAAGGTAGAGGTCCTCATTATAGATACATCTTCCAACAAAGAGAAAGGAGTCTTTTCTAATAGTTTGTTGTGAGATCCATTCGCACCTTAATTCCTTTATCTATAGGCTTGGGACCTTGTCTATTACATCCATAATTAGAAATAATGTTAAGCCCAACATTGTAATGTATTTATAACTATGAAGGATGAGGACTCACATCACATATTTCACCAAAATAAATTATATAATTATATAAATTATATAATCATTACTGTCTTACTTCCTCTTTGAAGCCTTGTTCATCTATTTCCTATTCTCTTCTACACTCACAGTCTGCTTTTCTTTCTGATTGCTTGACTAGTTTACCAATTGGTTCCTTAACCTCCAATTCCTTGCTAGATGTCCAATCTTGTGACAATGGAAACATGTCATACCAAATGATCTCCATGGTCCAACATTGCCTCTTGCATACCTCATTCTACAATTCACAACCATGTAGATCCATCATTACCATATATTGAGCATGTGACATTTAATTGCCTCTCTCTTTGGTAAGGTCTTTCCCAATTCACTAGTGACCTTTGATTGTTTACTCTTGACCTTAACTCATCCACTTTGTGACCATATTTTTTGTAGTTATAATAGTAACCATCAAATCTACTAGATCTACTATTGGATCTAGATCTACAATGATAAGCAACATGTCCATACTTGTTGCAGTTATAGAAATATCCATAAAAGTGCTAGCTCTATTTGCAAACCTAATTTTAAATACATTTTTAGTATGATCCACCTTATGGGAATTGAAACATACAGGTTTGTAGGCTTTGTTACTAGAATTTATTTGTGTTACCTTCGGTGGAGACTTTCCTTCTTGATTGATCTCCTTTTTTCCATCTAAGATTCACCAACTTCAAAAGTAGTATACCAATATATCCAAGGCCCGTGGTCTCTTTGCTCCTTCTTTGATTCCTTAGCTATTCATCAAATTTTACAGTTCTCTCATTGAATGTTTTTAGCAAATCATTAGTAGTCTTCAATTCTTCTTTTAATTGCTCATTCTCATTTCTTAGATTTTGATTCTCCCTTGGGGATTTTTCTTTTTCTTGATTTGTATCATACATATGTTCATGCAATGTGTTGACTTCTTGTCTTGACTTGAAAATTTCATCCTCTATAACTTTTAGTGCTTCATCATGTGCCTTTAGAGAATCTTCTACAACTTTCCTTGCATCCTCTGCAGATCTCCTTGCTTCTGACTCTTCACACATTCTGATTGATTGGGCTTCAAACTCTCTCTTAAGATTTTTCTTGTCTTTGCATAATTGTCCATTCTCTATAGCCATGGCTTCTAGGGATGCTTCAAATTCATCAAATCCACTTTGTTTAGACAATTTCTCAATGTAGTATTGACTCTTATTTAGTTGTTCAACGAGATTTTTTGTTTTCGGTCTTGACTGCTTCAATTGTTTCGTCAATTCCTCAATAACCATTTTAGCTTCCTTAAGTTGCTTCTTAGGCTTCAAAAAACCATACATACTCTCCATAAGGATCCTACCTGATATATATTAGTCTTCTTCAAGGGAAGTAGGCTCTGATACCAATTTTTAGTCTTTAAAGGTACTGAGAGGGGGCAGGTGAATCAGTGAACCCCCAAGACTGAAACACTTCTCAAATAACTTCCACAACAACCAACATGAAAAAGAGAATTTACATAGAAGCATAGAAAATAAAACATTCACACAATGTAGACTCAAGACACAAGATTTTTCCTATGGAAACCCTTGTTAGAGGGAGAAAACAACGTATAGAATGATACCCACAAATTTCGCTAGTGCACCAAATAAATCAGCCCTATTAGGAGAAATTACAAATGCCTTGCTAAGGCAATACCCAATTAGAAGATAATAAAAGTCCTATTAAGAACTAGGCTGTTAAGGGATTAAAAAATTCTTCTGAGAGTCACCTTGTTAGAGGGTTTATACTTCAGTTCATGTTAGAGATCCTGATCACTCTATTAGGAGTGAACTTGTTAAAGGATTTGACCTGCAAACCTATTAGGGATTTTCTTGAGATAGATCCAAGAATAAATGATCTGATTATGACACTTCATGGTTGATAGATCTACTTCAATTATGATCACACTGTTTCCTTAAACATCAAATCTTCTTCTTCAACTTTACACAATCAGAATTACGTATCACATCATCTTGACCTAAAACTCAATTTCATCCTTCTTTTATAACAACTTTTCCAAGTTGGCCTTTGCCAAAAAAATGATTTGCCCACTGACGTAAAAATCAAATCCAATCTTGCCAAAATGCATTGGTCAACTCAATAAAGTTAACAAAACATTAACCAAGTCGTAAATAAAACATTTACAAGCATTAAATTGACCAGTTAGCTGATCTAACTAAACTCACTCTCCCTATATTTTGTTCTTCCTTCCAGTGTCACTTCAATGTTCAATAACTTGCTCAATTCTTCAATCTAACTGATGCGGTCGCAGATATAGCTAGGAATGCCTCTGTAGATGATAAATGCATAACCACACATCTTAACTCGATCTCTAACTCCAAATCTGGTCACATGTACCTCACATACTATCTTCTTCTTGGTTGACTGAACAGTTAGTCATTTCTCCAATTTGATCCTTCAACACCATCGATAAAATGGATCTCATGCTTCCAATAGATCATGTTGCCAACAATGACAACACCGCAATGCTCAGATGACCTTCATCGAATGCCAACAAATGTTATATTGTAACTATTAGTTGTTGTTGATAATACAATTGAGTATGGCTTTTGGATTGTGATTTTTTTCCCCAAAAGGGTTTTCCTACGTATATATGACATGTTATACGTTTATAATTTTAAATCTGATTTTTGTATATTTTTATCTAATTTGTAGCATTTAAGGGTTTGTAAGAATTGTTTACATCATATCTCCCATTAGATTTAGCATTTGGAATTGCTTATTTTGCACCTAACTTCTTTTCACTTTATTTAGTTCTCATATTCTTTTTTGTCTTTCTATCTCACATCTTATAAGACAAATTTAATTTGCCTATATCACTGTTAGATAATAATTTTGGGCTCTTTTCTCTTTTAGTTAAATTCTTACTTTTCCTTAGATAATTTCACTTTTCCTAACAATAAGATTTATTATGTATCTATGACTCATTATATTTTTATTAGAGGAAAGTATGTTGTGAATGAAGCTAAAACCATTTAAAAATATATTTAGAGGGGATCTAGAACCCAAAGAAGGATCAAATGCAAAAGATACAACACTGCATACCAATAGATAACAAATAGAATCGAAATAAGAGACTAACAAGAAAGCATAGAAAGAACATGATACAACAACATCAAGCCAATGTGTTACAAGAAACAACACATGGGTTTACAAGTCCCCCTTAACCTAAAACAAAAATGAAGAGTTTTATCTAGGCTCCCTTAACATGAAACATGGGTTTTAACAATGCTCCCATAACCTTAAGTAAGACAGACAACAAGATAAGCTTCAAAGAGAAATCAAAACTCAACAATACCTTCAAAGCAAGCCTAGATAAGAAGGAGAAACAAGGGTTTCAATAGGCTCCCCAAATCTTCAAGAAGGGTTTTAAAATGACACCTAAGAACAATAAAGGCATCCTTATTAGACATATTGAGATGTTGTTGGCATTTTTGTCATTGATGTCAAAGCCTCTATAGCATCGGTTGGTTATTGTTGGTATTAGTTGGACAGTTATTACTATGAGTATGTTGTCAATAGAATATCAGTTATTTTAATTTTATATAGAACATGTTTAGTATATATAGTTTTTGTGCTCGGTGATAAGTGTACTTGATTTTACTTATAAATTACATCTTTTGGTTTACTTGTATACTTTCAGTGTTTGGAGTTGCACAGTGTTTTCTGTCACTACTTGTTGATTGTTTTGCTTACACTATTGTTCCAATGTTTATGATATATGGACTTTCTTGTAGTCCATCAGATGGTTTTGATATATAATTTATATCACATTTTGGACAGGTTCTATGTAAACTTCCTCTATTAGTGGGTTAAGATATTCTATTGATCAATACATGGCATTGATTGTAGTGTTCTGATGGTTCCAAAATTTACCTATATTTTGGTGAATGTAATATGCATTATATATATCTTAAGTGTGACCTATACTTAGGTCATGTGGTAATGTGTTGTAAAGATTTCTTATGTATACCCCAACTTTAGGTTCTGTGGTAGTGTCTTAAATATAATTATAATATCTTTTGTTTTGTGGCCGATATGTTTTGTGGCTTGACTGACATTTGTGGCTACCCTATTAGATATATATATATATATATATATATATATATATAGAGAGAGAGAGAGAGAGAGAGAGAGAGAGAGAGAGAGATCCTTTTATAGAGTGTGTGTGGAATAGTATGGTGTGTATGTGAGATAGAGAACCAAAGGTGATATAGTGTGAGTATATTTCATTATATCTGGCAGTGGTGCGAAAGAAGTCAAGAGTGGTACAAAGAGATGGCTTTATATACTTTGTTGCAAAAGCTTGGTGTATGTTGGTAGAGGGTCTATATTAGAGATTTGTTATCGGTGATTCATGTGCTATCAATTGGAATTATTTTATGCATAGTCAAATGTAATTCTATCGGTTCATATTTTATCAGTAGACATCTTTTGTATTGACAGTTAGCCATGTAATTCATATTTCAGGGTATTTAGCCCGACCGATAGTTAGCTAACCCAGATTGGGAAAATTGGCAATGAGCCCTTGTAGAAATCACCTTCATTGGTGTTCATTTCATGAGAATTATCTTCTCCATGGTTTTTCCCAGTTTTGGTTTCCACGTAAATTTTTGTGCTCTTTGTGTTGATGGTTTTGTGTTTTCATGTTTACATCTATTATAAGTTTCTAAATTGTTTAGGTGCTTACCGGTTTAGTAAAAGTTTCAATAATTGTTTGTGAATAATTGATTAACCCCCCTTCTTAGTTATTTGGCCTATTTAACAATCCTCACCAGGAGTCCCAATCTCTATTGTAGAACCCCTTTCTACCTCAATAAAAAGGATTTCACCTCAATAGGAGAAAGAAAGATCGAAAACACCCATAAGGACACCACCACCTAGTTCAATCCTTCTTCCAAGAAATTAATAGTAAGGACAAACCACATAGAGCAACAAACAACCTCTCCCAAAAAGAAGATATCCACCTCCATATGAGATGACTCCACCTAAAAAGAAATCATGAAAGAGGAAGGATGTAGCAAAATGAGCCAAACCCAAATCATAGAAACACTTAAAAATCCTACCTCAAAATAAATGAGACATAAAAAGAAAGAGCCCACAAAAGAAAGGAGACAAAAAGGAACCGGACTCAAACTTGTACCAACACTGCCATGAAAAACTAAAAGCCCCTAACCAAAAAAAAACCGAAGGAAACCACAAATCCTTGAAAACTAGCAAAAACCATCTTACCACACTAGAGAGCAGAGCCTCCAACAAGAGCAAAGAAACCAAATCCCCCTAGTGGCAAAAGGCCACCACAGAACCCGAGAGGCCCCAAAAGGCAAGGGAGCACCATGAGCAAAATAGGGCATGCTCAGAAACCCCTACTTGAAACATCACAAACCAACTCCACCAAAGCCCCCCAAAAGTGGCTCACAACCATGACAAACATGCAGACCCAAGCACAGGGAGTTGGCCAACCAAATAGCAAGGTGAAGCAGAACCATGACCCCTCTTTTCCCCACCCCTTCCCCCACACCCCAACACCAAAACCATAGTGTGTAGGAAGCGAAAATCAGCACACAAAACAAGTGTGCTTGACAAGAGCAAGGAAAACGCACGCCAAAGAAATCCCCAATCGTCACACATAGGTCAAAGCAACTGAACCACTGGCAGGAACCCTCCAGACCCAAAAAAAACATGGCTGCCGCTAAAAGAAATTGCAAAATAGGAAAACACCAGACCAAACACCCCCTCGCTGCAACTCACAGAACAACATGAATTAAAAGGCAGCCAACGAAGAGCAGGAGGCTGCTAAGCAAAATGAGCAACCTAAAAAAGCCACCATCCTCACCATCATCTCCACTTGGATCCCTACATACTCCACAGACCATAGAAGTGCCTCCCCTACTCCCGCTTCTTCGGCTTTTCTCCCCCATTTCAATATCAACTATTCACTTATGTTATAAGTAAATATACTACGACTCATTATATTACTAATAGTTATATAGGCATTTTATCTTTCTATGTTAATCTAGAATAAAGATTAATATGCTATTTTTTCTAGATCTTCCTTGTAAACTACCTATTATTTTTATTTCCAAGTATACTTATGATTGTTTATTTGCTCAGTAGTAATTTATTTATTTATTTAATGTTATTAAAATAAACATTGGTTTTTTTTCGTTCCCGACCTCTTTTCAGTGCTGTGTAGATAAAGCTGATCAGTTCGTGTGATTTCCAGGAACTATTATATGGAAGGCGAAGGCAATATAGAGGCTGTGAAAAGAGACGTCGATATAAGTGGTGAAGGTCAACTAGAACATCCAGTTCAAGATGGAGAGAGGGAGTTGCTAGTAGAAGGCAACATCGAAGTTAAATTATGGATAAATAAAGTTATATGCATAAATTCATTTCAAGGCAAGCGCTGATGGAAAATTCCAATTTAAACGTGGATATTTTGGACGCGGTACGCTTTTTATCCCCGAAATCACTGTGAATGATCACACGGAAATATTCTTGAGAAATCTTGTGGCTTTGGAAGAGTGTCAAATGGTTGATGGGCGAGAAATTTCTCATCACATGTGTACAATGGATAAACTAATTGACTTCAAAGAGGATGTTAAGCTGTTTCAAAGAGCTGAGATTATAAAAATTTATTTGGGCAGTGAAGATGAAGTGGCTAAGATATTTAATGATTTATGCATCGGTGTCACCGAGGACTGGCATTTATAAGCGCATTTTGGAAATGGTTAACAAACATCATAAAAACCCGCTGAACAGGTGGATTAGCGAGTTCTGGGAAAAATATTGTTCAAAGCCATGGTATTTTGTTTCTGTTGTGGCAGCTGCTCTTCTTTTAGTAATGACCCTTTCTAAAGTTGCATCCGTTCACCTTAGATACATATTCGTTTTAGAAATTCATGTGTTCTATGAGTAGGGTTCTTGTTATTTGCATTAATACAATATAAGGCCAAAACTTTTGTTTACATAAAATTTAGTAAGTTCAAGGTAAAGCAGGTTGAGCGAGCGCTGGGTTAGGTTGGGTTATTTCTGAGATATATATATATATATTTTTAAAGAAAGTCAGATTACATTGGGATTCAAATGTATTATTATATCATATGGTACACTATATATTCTGATTGTTTTTAAAAAAATGATAATGAGTGGATATTATAATATTTATTTAGAATATTAAAGTGTTAGTAATGGATGACTATCATTTAAAAACTTCGTTATGACTAAGTTTTGTTTAGTTTATTATTCTATTATAACTTGTACTTTTTAAAAAATGTTGTTAATGGTTTTCTAAACATCACTTGTGTTACACTATTTTACAATTTTGATACTTTAATTTTATCTTTAGTTCAATCCCTTTTTAATGTAAAGTCACGTTCTCTATAATTAATCATGTATGTGATGAGGAGAGTGACTTGAAAGAACACTTAAAGTTATGTACCTAAATTGTAAAACTAGGTTTACCCTCCAAAGTTGATATTACTTGTAGAATATGTTTGAAAATGACATGGTAATTTTAGCTTTATTATTTATTCCATGGTAAGTATTCCTCTAAAATATTACTTAGCTCTCTCAAGTAAATAAAACTTGGTAACCTAATGGGATTAAGCTACTCTAGGTTAAGAATTTATGAAAGAGATGTTTTTTAATTTTCTAGTCCTGACATACAAAGAGCTATCATTCCTTGTTTGGAATGAGTTGTCTAGGCTATCCTTCTTGATATGAGAAATTTTTGTGTATATTATTTAGTTGGTACTACTAGGTCACTTCTTTAGATGCAACAATTTACCTAATAGTTTGAATTTTTGTCTTAAAAAATATACTAGAAAATAAAATCTTCTACTTAAAAATTGTATATGATATTGTTGACCTTAATTTCCCCTAGTATCATAACATTTAATCCTATGCCTCAATAATATTATCCCTCCTACTCTCTCACATAACCAATGTGCCTTAATTCTATGTGTATCCTACTTCACTCTCCTTAGTGCATCCTATTTTGTAGGGGCTATTCAATGGTACCTTCTATATATTTTTAAATTTAAAATAATCAAAATTAAAAATTGTAATGTCCCCTTTTAGAATTACAAACACATAAATCCAAAATTGAGCAACTACAAACATGTAACTCCAAAAATCTTGGTGCCAAAATGATCTATCATTACAAAATACATACCAAAATTTGACTCTACATCTATATAATCTTGCTAGACCCACCTCCTAATGTGTATGTTTAAGTGCATTATCATCATTACCACGAAATGTTTTATGCTGGACAATTTTTTTTATCAAGACCACTTAGTTTTATGCTGGACAATTTTTTTTTTAGCATTCATGTAGGGTTACACTTAGAATAGCTAGTGATCTTATGTGATATCCACCTCCTATTGAAGGTCTTTCTAACCTATGTTGTAATTTTTTCATCATGCCATTGAGACTTCCTTAGCATGATGTTACTCTTTTGTGATGGAGCACCTATTTCTAATACTCAATTAGACACTAATGATTGTGTATGCTCACATGCAATCATTTTCATTATATGAATGATTTCATTTATATGGTTAGTTAGAGGCTCTTATGTAGTGTGTAATTGAGTTTATCATTTATGGTGCCTAATCCATATACATGGTTTGAAAATGAGTGTTTACTTATTACATACATCAAATAATTAATGCAATTTTGGTTAGGAATGAAACATAGTAGTAATATTAGATAGATACAATCTATGTGAATTATAGTTGTTAATGTTCATGTGCTTTGGCTATTTGGATTTTTATGAAATGACTAATCATTGGGATTGAGCATGTTCAAGTACCCATATGTCAAAAAGGTGGTATCATGATTTGGAGAGGCTAAGATCTTCTACTAAATGTTAGTGTTGTAATGTAAAATATTTATGTAGTAAAATATAAATTTGAAGTCAAGCATGTGATATAGTGTTTCAAATGTGCTCAATGATAAATGTGGTAATAAGTGTTTGTGAGAAATCAATGTTTACTTGTGTTGAAATATGTTTATTATGTCATTTACACCATCATTATGTATTTCTTAACCTCCTAAGTTGGAGAGCTATAGGTTAGGGGTAATTTCAAAACCTTAAATCTACCAAATTATGAGTTTTAACCCCTTTTATTTGGCCATAACCATTTCAAAAAGTGAAGGGACTTGATCACATGGGAAAGAAGGTGAGAGAGGCATGTGGTACTAGGGGACACTTGGAGCCATTCTAGGAGTGATATCCTTTCCATTTCCAAATTCACACACTTGAGTGGGAGAGAAAGAGAATTGTGTGGGCATTTAGGCATCCTTACACATGTGTGAGCATAGAGAGTGTAAAATAGGATGATATACTAAGTTTCAAAATAAAAGAGAGAGGGGATACATTCTTGCAAGTAGTAAATTGGGGTGATGGTAATGGTCTTCATGTCTTGGAGAGTTCGTGATTGTGAGAAGAGAATGAAAGAAAGTGAAACTAGGAGAAGGATATGTAGAGGGTAATGGTTTCATAGAGTTAAATTCCTCTTCAACAAGTGAAGAAGACCCAACCAAGTAGGCCCTTTTCTGATAACCTTCATGTGCTTGTATTTGTGTTGTGTTCATAGATGTATAATTTTTTTAATGTTGTAATAAAATTGCATTCTTATTATGTATCATGTGTCTTGCATTATGTTGTGTGGTGTACTATGTCTTTGGGTGAGTGTGAGGATGGAGATTTCTTCCTCATTAAGTAACTCGCTCCATGTGTGGGGTAGAGTCATTTGAGGCATTGATGGGAGTGTTTTGATGGGTTCAAGTATTCAAATAGTTATTTGAAGGATATTTATTTTTGTTGGGTATGAGTACCCAAATGGTTATTTAAAGAATATTTGATTTTTTGGGTATGAGTATGCTCATGGCTTGTTGGGAGTTATATGCTTGTGTTTGGTTGTGGTGTTATGATCAAGGAGATGTGAATTGAAATGGAATAATGGTGTTTAAATAAAATATGGTTGAGTATTATTTAGCTGGTTCTGAGCCTTTTCTTTACCCCCTTAGTTGTGTTCCTCATTCACCCTCTATGGCTCTATGATGATCCTTTGTGGAGAACTCCTAGCCAAGGAATTTATTTTGTAGTAATTTGGAAATATTTTTATGTGCTTGTTTTTTTTCTTGTGTTGTGTTCCTTGTGTTCCACCTAATTAATATACTAGTTCCCCAATCTTAGGGGTTGACTTCCCTGCATTCCTATGATAGTGAGGTGAACACACGTTGACCTTGGAAAATGTAATCCTTCCTTTCTTTCTAATAAGAGAAGGTTTTTATGCTTGATGAAAAAATCAAGCTATGGGAGATTGTTTGAGTTTTTGTGTGTAACTTTAGAGGGACCAAATTAGCCTTTCCTTGAAGGAATTTAAGCCTAAATTTGCATTGCATAGAAGAATAGACAAACACTTATAGATATACAATTTATATCTACTCCTCTGTAAATTAGGAAGATATGAAAAAAGAATATTTATCATGATCCATATATCAAAATTGAGAAGAATAATGAAGTTGCACTAGTCAATATACCTTTATAACTAGTTAATTCTATACATGTTAGACATCTGTGTAAAATAATATTTGTCATAACCTTGGCTTAATATAAAATGCTCATACTCTAAGTTGTGGTGTAGCATATGGAAAGTGTAGATTTTTTTGTCACACCAAAAGCACGTACTGGTGGTGGAGAGGGATCTCATTGTGGATATATAGTCGCTACGCCAACACACCAACCCAATGATAAAGCTAGATAATAGCATGTACCATGTGGGATTCACACCCACTACATACCACGTTGATAAGCTAAACTTACGCAGATGAAGAGTCTAGGGCTTGAGGGACTCAAACCAATGACCTGCGCTTTGATACTGTGTAGATTTTGTTGTTACACAAAAAGCATGTACTGGTGGTGGAGAGGGATCTCATTACGGATATAGTTGCTACACCAATAGAAAGATCATGTTGGTCGATAAGATAATAAAGAACATGATACTCGCTATTCAAAATTTATGTTTTTGATTAAGTAAAACAGGTTTTACAGGGTTCCTAAAACTCAAAATAGAATTAAAAAATATAACAAAATGCCCAATCCAAAAAAAACAGAGTCTAAAAGAAGAACAGGCCAACACAGGGCCAGCGAAAAAAACAAACTAAGCTTCTAAAAAGAAAAAAACATAGTGACAGTGAAAAAGACTAGGGACTCTCAAGATATGTCCACCATCAGGGTGGCCATCTTGGCCTCAAGCACCTCCATATTAGCAACAAAATCCTTGATCTTCTGGAGATCAATCACCATATCATTATACTTTTTCTTCCTAGAACTAGCTCTAGTCCTCTTGCCGGGACCCTGTTCTAGCTTCTACTCTTTCTCCACACCCATGTTGGCTGCATCATTCCCTTCCCATTTTCCTCCAATTTCTTGATGATAGCCATAGTGTGTTATAGCTTTGTCCAGCAATGTTTTTTATGGGTAGCTTCAACCCTAATCATCTTGTCCTCAAATTTTTGGACTTTGGTGCTCATATTGATCTGTTCAACAACATTGCTATCGACATTAGCTTTGCTAGTATCTTTAACCCTATTTTTGAGATCCTCCATTTCATGTAATAGTTGTTTAATTGTCCTATAGCCATTGAACATGCTATTCCTAGTGTTATTGAGAAGATCCACTTCAAATTCCCTGGTGTTGTCACTTAGCACCACTATAGCCAGATCGATAAGTTCCTCCAGCTTAATCCAACCGCCGTCACCTTCAATGACCTTGGGGTTAATAACCTCCTTGGTAATCCCCATTTTGGCAGTTTTGACATTGAAGTTATACCATCGCATAATCTTCCCCTGTTCAAACATATAGTAGCAGAACTCGCTATCCTGTCTATTATCATTCCCAATATTTTGGGTTTGTGAGAATTGAGGATAGGGAATGGCCTAGTTTGTCTCATGATGCTCATCCTGGGGCTTCTACTTCACCTTGTGGTATGAAACATGGGAAATTCTGCGGGTCTTGTCCTCGGGAGTTCTCCAGGTAGCACACTCATCCCTGTTCCTGCCCTTTTTGTTTTTATATTTTACCATCGCTTTCTACCTTCTCTTCCTGCCTTTTCCACTAGAAATTTCTTCTTCACCTTGCGTGTCCATACCTTCCTTATTTTCATTGTAATCCTAATCTGAAGATATAAATGTGGTAGTCTATTTTTTGGAAGGGGTCACCATTTTTTCTTTTTTAATAGTATGCAAACTAACAATACGCTTCTTAGAGGACGAAGCCATATTATTCTTTTTAGTTTCATACTCATCTTGCTCCTCAGAGTGTAGACCCTCACTATCTTCAGTCTCTGAAGGAATGTAGTCAGATCCAGAGGCCTCCATTTCATCTTTTTGAGCAATCTCCTTCCCCAGAATTTGGGCTTTAAAAAACTCATAAATAAGAAGTAAAAGTCCTTCATGTAGAGTAGGGTTACTAGCTATAGCCTTATCCCTAAACCCATTAATGTTTTCATTTATCGAAGCATATAAGTAAAAGGGTATTCAAACCTGCATTCCATGGCAAAAATGATTCATGAGAACAAAGTGGTAGGTTCTAATCCTGTCAAACCTAGTATCCAGCATGATGTAATAGATGATGGCTATCAAAAAAAATCTCCAGAGTCTTTTCATCCCTTTAGGAAGATATTAGATCCCAACTTTGGTAAGTTCTTTCTTTGCTTCCTCATTTTTCACAAAGTCGCTAATTGCAGAATCTAAAATTTTTTGGTCTCTGTAAAATTTCTTGCCAATAATTGGGATTCCAGTAACTGCAGAGATGAACTCCTCGGTACCATAAAGTTTCTTCCCTAAATCACTACACTACCTTCATTCCAACATTTAAAAAACATTTTCATCACCGGCGGCTTCGCTCCATGAAACTTTTCAATGAAAGTGGAAATTTAACCTTGTTGGAGGTAGTACCAAACCTTGATTTGTCTTCTCCACTGTTCAAAATTTATGTTACTCAAGACATTATATCTAATTATGAGAATATCAAGCTATGTGTAATCATTTTTACTTGATTTTCTTTTTGCAAAATGAAAGTAATAATAAAAAAGGATATGCTAGTATGTGCCTCCTCCTCTTATGTAAGTTAAAATTGTATATAGTTTTGATATAATTATTTCCTGGTATTATTAAGGTATGTTAAATCTCTTGTTCATTCTGTATACTAAGGCATTTAGCCAAAGTGATCAAATGAACTACCATTAAAGGGAAGAATATAGTTGTAGACTTTTTCTCCTACAGTTTGACTAATCTATGAATGATTTTTAAAGATAAATATGCAATAGGAGCACACACAAACCATGGCTAGATGAAACCAGACATTTGTGTACATAATAAATGAAAAATAAATGAATTTGGTTACTATATATACACAAAATGATAAGATTCGGTCAACTTTATTCTTTTCAATGTAAACTTCATTACATACTACATGTTCAAACTATTCTATCCCCTGAGTGGGAGCTGAATACAGAGTTTATCTCCAAATACCTTGTTGGCTATAGGCCAACATGCTTACTGTGACACAAATGGGATTCAAAATTGAAGGAAATCTACCATGTTGCCCTCAAATGTAGATTTAATAAAAAAATAAATGCATATGATAAAACAATAATATAGGAACATAAGACATTGCAGCCATGACCTACTAGCTATAGTCTTCTTCTCATTGATATCTGGGTAGGCTCTCACTATGCCACATTTCTTTGCCCTATTTAGAATATAATACAAACTCATGAAAAACAAAGTAAATTAAATCGATCAGATTTCCACAATCCATTGAATTTTGAGCTGAATTTCTGGTTATTTGATTGTGTGTGTTTTTAAGCATCAATGTTTCGGATCACACTCCGTGATCCATCATCAGGATGAGAGAGAAGTAAGGAGAAAATAATAAGAAGCAAACTCAGCCTCACTCAAATGATAAAAGAAGGGCTGGGGTGAGAGAGAAGGCACAGAAAACAAGGGGGCTAAAAGTAAAGTAAAAAATAAAAGACTACCAAGGGAAAGAAATAAGAATAACAATAATACTAATAATGATAATAATAATAATAATAATAATAATAATAACAATAATAATAAAACAACAAAGACGTAAACTACACTAAATAAGGATAAAAAGGAAGAAGAAATGAAGAAAGACCAGGAAAAAAGAAGAAATAAAAGATATATACCCACAAACACTCACACAAATACACAGAAAAAGGCTAAAAAGTATACACAAACATACACACACA
>MU226017.1:2456245-2514147 GCA_018584345.1 Thuja plicata
GTGTATTTGTGTGAGTGTTTGTGGGTATATATCTTTTATTTCTTCTTTTTTCCTGGTCTTTCTTCATTTCTTCTTCCTTTTTATCCTTCTTTAGTGTAGTTTACGTCTTTGTTGTTTTATTATTATTGTTATTATTATTATTATTATTATTATTATTATCATTATTAGTATTATTGTTATTCTTATTTCTTTCCCTTGGTAGTCTTTTATTTTTTACTTTACTTTTAGCCCCCTTGTTTTCTGTGCCTTCTCTCTCACCCCAGCCCTTCTTTTATCATTTGAGTGAGGCTGAGTTTGCTTCTTATTATTTTCTCCTTACTGCTCTCTCATCCTGATGATGGATCACGGAGTGTGATCCGAAACGTTGATGCTTAAAAACACACACAATCAAATAACCAGAAATTCAGCTCAAAAAACAAAGTAAATGTCAGATGAAACGTGGGAGGGACCTCAACAATGCCAAACTCATGTAAAACAAAGAAAATGTTAGATGAAATGTGTGAGGGACTCAATAACACGTAAGAGAGAGGGAAATCCCATGGTTTCTCATGAATGTGAGCCCAAGCAGAATAATCATTCCATTGGCCCGAGGAGGTTGTCGCATATTGAGCAAGTCGATCTCCCAGTCAACTTGGGGTTCAAGTCATCCACCTTCTCAATCTCGCATTCCTACAATATTGTAAAGACCGCATTTTCCAAAAAAATGCCACATCACATATAACACATAAATTGCAAAAAGTCAAAAAGATAACATGGTCAAAAATACATGTAGACTAATCAACCATCAAATATTCATAATGAAAAGAATTTAATACATGGTTTTGACCTACATGTCGAAATAATCAAATACCACAAGAGTAAAAATATATAATTTAGACATCTTAATAGTTGCATGTCTAGATCATCACATGACTATAAGACTGTTATGTTATTTACAAAAGGGAAGCTGACCTACTCATTGATACTTCATTTAAATTACAAGGCACAATAAACACTTGTTTCATATAGTGTCATACATAAACAATTGGATGCTAACCTACATGCCAGACATCAGTACATCTCAGTACATGGATGCATCATAAATAAGAAAAAAAAATAGGAAAAGTAGTATGAAAAATCAAACACAAGTATATACCTTGGACCTCTGTCCATCTGTATGTCCCTGTCTCCTTAGCCATCTAACATGCGTCAATCTGCTATCACAAGATGAGAGTGTGGCTTAGGCACTTTTACCACCCAACCACGGAGTGGTTAGCTCCCCTGGGGTTCTTCCTGACACAAAGAACGTGCCGACCCTTGCTCGAGAAGCCTAGCAACTGGCGCTGGAGAGTTGGATGGATGTGGTGCAGTCGTGAACATATCCACTAACACTTATGTTTGATAGTAGAACTAACACAGATGTGACAGAGGGATGGATCAATTAACTAGCATATAAGAAAAATACATATGCAAACATGCTTTGGCCAAAGCAATATACATCAGTTTTCTACTGGCAAGCAGAAGTACATATATCAATAAAATGAAACTGCATTCAGCACCCTCCCATATCGAAAGCAAAATGTGAACACACTTCAATGAAGAATTTTCTTACTCAAGAGGACACACATCTTCAAGAATGTTTTATTTTAACATTAACCTTATAAAATTCAAGGATGTCAGCAAGGTACAAATCAGAACCGCTTCGTAAATGGAAAAGAACATAAACATTAGTTTCCACAAAGAACAAGTTTACTGTCTGCCTACATTATATATATATATATATATATATATATAGTTTAACAATGTCTTCATATTCAATTTTGAATTCCCTCTGCACAGGAATGATGCATCATACTGGATCACCCTATGACTACAGTAGTTTCTATCAGTGGTTTAAAATGGTTTCTCAAAATTTATAAAATAAACAGATTGTAACGTGACAGTTTACCAAGTTGATCCTAAATGAATCTACATTTTAAACTCAGAGATAACTTAACCTCACAATCCCATTTATGGATGCATCACAGTTGACTCAACTCAAAAGTAGCACAATGAGAACTGGGTTCTAAAAATAGCTTTTCCTAGCCAAGAAAATCAACCTGCTGGCCGTTGAATTCGAGTTAAAACTTAGGCTCAAATCATTGTTCAAACAAATGTTCTACCCTCGAAATCCATAGCTATCTCTTCTACGCCAACAAGATTCAAACCAAAGTTTATACATATGCATTCCATGTTTGAGATTTCTTGGCGGTGTGGTCTATGACAGAAAAGGATATAATCTTATCTTCGACAAGTAAGATGTATTCAGTTCAACTCTACAATGCCTCATGCTAGGAGAAAAGACAAAACTAACAATAGAGGGACTGATCCAAGTGTCTTCGATATAAAACAACAAGTTCAACTACCGCCACTTACGTTGTGTTTCCCAGTTCAAATTTTTACAAGGTAAAGCTATATAATAATGGGACTCATTTTCATATGAGGTTTCTATTGGCTTTTCTTTTATTGGTAATGATCACAGGCATATACGCACAGAAGGTTGCGCATGGTTATAGTAAGGAACAATAAAAAATGAAGGTAGAAGACTTCCCCAAAATGCATCATAGTGGACATAGTCATCGATAACAAGGAGGAAACAAGGTTTGGAATGGAAAAAATAGAAAAATACACCATTAAATATGCAAATGCATTAAAAGACTTAATCCAACACATGCAGAAACTTCAGGATTACAACAGAGTTTGCAACGCCAAGTAGCTAATCAGAAATTGCAAAAACTTGAGGAAAGAAAGCAAGGAAATTTTATATCAGTGATAAACTATCTATTCTCATTACGAAATTCATTACTCTAGAACATAAAAGAATGATTGCCGCATCTTTCCAGCATTTCAACAGAGTTTTATAAAGCAAGGCCACTAACAGAGATTTGCGTAAGTTTTGAAGAAGAAAAGAAATATAGTTTGAACCTGAAGTTGGAGATACCGCAATTTGACTAGTCTGCACCTAGCTGTAGCTCTTTGTGGCTGCTCTGGCTTCCTTTATCCAATCTCCTCTTTCATCCTGATGTGTTTTCCTTTTTCCAATACTATTTCCTCACCCAATCAATATATTTTCTCTCCTCCCTTCCTTCTTCGAATCCCCAAAAAGGAAAAAAAAGAAAAGAATTTCCCCCCCCCCCGAGTGGAAGAGAGCATGCCTCAACTTAAGGAGTATGGCCTCTTTATTAGCCACTCCTCCTCCATTCCCTCACCAACCATTTAGATAATAATTATCGAAATAAAGAAAGTTCCTACACATTACTTTCTTGTCTGGTAATATCCATTTACATATAAATTCTAAAACACAAATAATACAAATGCATCCAAACATGTGCATACATGAAAAATATTCATTTATTTCGTTCACATACACATCATTTACATAAAATTTCCAGAGAGATAAGTAATATATGAAGATTATCATGAATTCACAAAAAAAGTCTAAGTGGTGTATGTGTGGAGATGCAGACCATCCGTACCCACCAAAGTTGATGGCTAGCCTTCTCTACCTCAACCACACCTCCACCTTCATCCTGCATTCACACAGACATACTCGAAACCAAAACACGATATCAGTATGTGATTAATCATTAATCATAATATAAAAATATCTCATTTAAACGCCATAATCCATAAATCATCACATTATTGCAAATTCATCATACTTCCACTTTTATGCAATGCAATAACAATAATAAAAGTTAAGCATCTATTTCGCATCATAACTTAACATTGTAATAATAATCATAGTCAGAACTTACTTAAAAGTCACCATTACCAATAACAAAGCATTGACAAGTAGGTCTAATCTAGAATATAAAAAAAACAACGTAGTCTAATCGTAGCGACTAAGTCAACCATAGTCAAAAGTAACATGACAAGTCCAAAATCAAAGAGTCTCAAAGGTCGAGTCGTGACATCCCTCCCAACTAGGAGAAGACATCGACCGATGACACATCAAAATATACTAGAAAGAAACACACCACACAAAAAATATATACATCATAGTGAATCAGCAAAGAAGTCTATGAAAAGAGATGAGGAAATGATCGGCGCATGTCCTCTACATCCTCCCACGTGGCACTCTCAATAGAGAATTGGTCCCACTGGACCTTGTACTACAAAACATCTTTGTTGCGCACTTGGATAGTACACTAATAAATGAGCTAGGTAGGCTCCACCTGCACTACTCCCGGCTCCTGAACCTGCAAGGCATGCCAATCCAAAATATGTGAAGCATCTGGATGATAAGGTTTCGACAATGAAACATGAAAGACATGAATTTAGGCCAGAGTGGGTAGTGGAGAAAGTCGGTATGCAACCCGGTTGATGACTTCCAAAACATCAAAGGGCCCCACATATCACAGTGCAAGTTTCAAAGCCCTGCCAAAAGATATGGAAATCTTATGAGGCCGAACACGCAAGCACACCTTGCCCCCTGCTTGGAACTATCTAAAAGTGCAATTCTTGTCTGCATAGCTCTTCTGTGGATCTGTTGCTTCCTTCAGCCTATCTCAGATCAAAGCCATCTGTTCTTCCATCTCTTGCAACATATCAGGACCAATCACAATCCTGTCCTCCATTTTGTCCCAACTAATAGGAACATGACACTTGATTCACTCTTTCTGTCTGCCCATCCGTCTGAGGATGGTAGGCTGTGCTAAAATTGAGACATGTACCTAAGGAAGCATTCAAGGTTTTCCAAAACCTTGATTTCATCCGAGTGTCTCTATCAAATATAATAGTCTCTGGCACACCATGAAGTCAGAAAATCTGGTACACAAACTTCTTGGCCAAAACCAAGGATCCATATTTCAAGCTTCCTTGAATGAAATGAGCCACTTTGGTTAGTTTGTCAACTACAACCAAAATGACATCATGCCTCTGTCTGGTCATGGGTAATCCCTATATGAGGTCCATATTGATGACTTGCCATTTATATTCTAGAATATCATGTGGGTACAGTAATCCTACTGGGTGGACATGCTTAGCCTTGACTCGCTGGCATTTTGCCAAACACTGGGCTATGTAAGTTGTCACATCACGCTTAAGCCATGTCCAAAAATACAATGGCCTCAAGTTGGCAATCATGTTATATAGCCATTGATGACCTGAAAATGGAGCGCAGTGCATCTCCTCAAGTACCACTTTCCTCAACCTGCTTGGTCGGGAATGTACATCCTATTCTGGTATCTCAAAATATCATCATCTTCAAAATGGTATCTGTCAAAATGGTAGTCAGATGGATCACTATGCAAAGATGATTTGACCAACTCATAATGGTTATCTCCTAGAAGATTAAGCAACACCTTCTCTCTCTGACATGTCCTAGAGGTAGAGATAGTAGAAATGTGCATTCACCTGCTAAGAGCATCTGCCACTCTATTCTCTTTCCCCTTAATGTATTCAATGCCAAAATCATATTTTCTCAGAAACTCTAACCAACGTCTCTACCTGGCATTGAGATTGGGCTACGTGAAAATATATCTCATTCCCATATGGTCTGTCTTTAACTCAAAAGGATTACCCAACAAGTAGTGCCTCCACATTTGTAAAGCATGTACAATAGCAGCCAATTCTAAATCATGCGAAGCATAATTAACCTCATGTTGTTTCAGTTTCTGTGACTCATAAGCCACTACTCTTTCATCTTGCATCAACACACGACCCAAAACCTCACTTGAAGAATCTATAATCATAGTGAACTATCCATTAGGGTCAAGTACAACCAAAATGGGAGTGAACGTGAGCCTCTGTTTCAATAACTGAAAAGCTTTCTCACATATCTCTGTCAACTCATATTGTTTCCCTTTTCTCTGCAAGGATGTAATGGGAGAAGCTATCTTGGAGAATCCCTCCACAAATTTCTTGTAATAACCAGCCAACCCCATGAAGCTTTGAACTTCACTCACATTGCTAGGAGTGGACCATTCAAGTATAGCCTTAATCTTGGCAGGATCTACTACAATTCCATCTGTAGATATGATATGACCTAGATAATGAATCTCTTTTAGACAAAATGAACACTTTGATAGATTACCATACAATTTCCTATCTCTCAGACATTGTAAGACTATGCGCAAGTGCTCTTCATGTTCCTCCATGTTCTTGGAGTAAATCAGGATGTCATCAATCAAGATCTCCATAAACTTATCCAAACAGTCCCTAAAAACACTGTTCATAAGGTTCATGAAATCGGCAGGAGCATTTGTTAATCCAAAAGGTAGAACAACAAACTCGTAATGCCCACACTGTGTCCTGAAAGCAGTTTTTGATATGTCCTCATCCTTAATTCGGAGCTGATGATATCCAGTTCTCAAATCGATCTTGGAAAAGACAAATGCACCTTTCATTTGATCAAATAGCTCATCTATTCAAGGAAGGGATACCTATTTTTGATGGTCACTTTGTTGAGCATTCTGTAATCAATACACAATCGCAAAGTACTATCCTTCTTCTTAATAAAGATCACTAGGGCTCCACATGGTGATACACTAGGGTGTAAGAACCCTTTGTCCAAATGTTCCTGAATTTGAACCTTTAGTTCATACATCTCAGTAGTAGCTATTCTATATGGAACCTTAGATTATGGCTCAGTTCTAGGCATTAATTCAAAGGAGAAATCAAATTCTCTCTCTGGAGGTAGTTCAGGAAATTCTTCTGGGAATACATCCCAAAAATACTGTAATAAGGGAGAGTCATTCTCACTAGGAGTTGTGTCCATGTCCTTGACATGTGCTACATATAGCATACACCCCTTCCTCTTTGCCCATTTTAACTGCATAGTAGAAATCTGCCTCATTTCCATAGGTCATTTCACACCTCTTATTACTGCAGATTGTCCCACATCATCGAAACATACAACTGACTTATCTCTACAATCTACAATTTCCTTATGCTCAGTTAGCCATTTGATGCCTAATATAACATCATATTATCCCAAAGGGGTGATATAAAGATTGACTTGTGTGAGAAAACTAGGAAGTTCCAACTCACTGCGTGATAAATACTACTCTACCCGACACTCTGCCCTATTGCCACATTCTACAATCGAAGGTTCAGCCATAAATCCTACTCTAACTAAAAGCCTAGATACAACTTTAGGATCTACAAAGCATTCAGTATCTCCCGTATCTATTAAAATTGAAACATTCTAACCAAAAAGCTTACCAGTCATCTGAATAGGGGTAGCCTAAAAATCAGCCTGCTTGTGATCAATAGCTGCGTGAATGTGATGTTGTGCTTGAAATCCTTTACGATCTGAACGCTATGGACATCTAGCAGCAAAGTGATCACCTCCGCAGACAAAAAACCCATCTCGGGGTCCCTGTTTTCCTTTTGGTTTGGCCCTCCTGCTTCCATACCTATTGGAATCCCTATTGTTTCCCTTATTCTGATTCTGGTTTTGAGAGTCCCTATAGGAATTCCTTCCTAAATTTCCTTGTCCTTTTCCCTTCATATTCCTGATTTGTTGGAGTCCACCATTATGATGTTTATTATCTTGATATTTCCTTTTGAAACCCTGATTGGTATTGGATTTATGATTACTATTCACCTTGGACAAACTCTGTAACCTATGTTCCTACCTAAGAGCCTTTCTCAGTGCAAAATCCATGGTTTCTAGCTCATGCATTTCAGCTTCAGAACCCACCTATGGACGTAACCCTGTTATGAACGTGTGAGTCCTGAATCATTCATCCTATTGGTACTGGGGAACGTACTTCACCAAATGAAAAAATCTCTCATGATATTGCATAACTGTTAGGACTCCCTGAATCAAATTCTGAAATTCTGCCACCTTCCAGTCAAAGAATAACTGAGGTAACCACCTCGTGCAAAACAATTGGAAAAATTCCTCCCATGATATCTCTCCTAGCTGAAGTTTCTTTTCTGCCATTACATTCTCCCACCAAGTGGCAGCTTCACCTGTCAGCTGAAAAGTAGCCCACATTGCCCTAGATTGCCAAGAGAAATTCTTGACATGAAAGTATTTCTCCAAGGAAATGATCCATGCCTCAGCATCATCCCCAAGGGTCTTACCGCTAAAAGTAGGAGGTGTGACCTTCTTCAGGTCTTTGTTGAGATCCTTAGCTATCTTTCCCATGTTTTCGGCTACCTCTGCAGCCTTGAGATCAACTTCTCTCTTCCATTGCTCCTCCACCCTCCTATCCTCTTCTAATTTCCTTTGTTCCTCATTAAGACGGTTCTCATTCCACCTACCCCTCATATTATTGTCAAGGTGATCCATACGTCCACCCTATTGTTGTAGGAGGTCCCTTTGTTGGGTCAAGAGTGCTAAAATATGATCTAGCCTCTGTTCGGGCAGTTCATTTAGACCATTGCTAGATCTTGCCCTGTTACTATTTCTGGTGTTCATGATGACAAATTAGGTCCTGCACCCACACAGAAATATGCAACTTCAACAAATAGTAGGTCAAAGCCCCAGAGTTAAACCTGGCTCTGATACCACATGTAAAGACCACATTTTCCCACAAAATGCCACATCACATATAAAACATAAATTGCGGAAAGTTGAAAAGATAACATGGTCAAAACTACACGTAGAATAATCAACCATCAAATATTCATAATGAAAATAATTTAATACATGGTTTCGACCTACATGTCAAAATAATCAAATATCACAAGAGTAAAAATATATAATTCAGACATCTTAACAGTTTCATGTCTAGATCATCACATGACCATAAGAATGTTATGTTATTTACAAAAGGGAAGTCGATCTACTCGTCGATACTTCATTTGAATTACAAGGCACAATAAATGCTTGTTTCATATAGTGTCATACATAAATAATTGGATGTTGATCTGCACGCCAAACATTAGTACATCTCAGTACATGGGTGCATCATAGATAAGAAAACAAAATAGGAAAAGTAGTACGAAAAACCAAACACAAGTAAATACCTTGGACCTATGTCCATCTGTATGTCCCTGTCTCCTTAGCCATCTCACATGCATCAATCCGCTATCACAAGATGGGAGTGTGGCTCAGGCACTTTTACCTCCCAACCATGGAGTGGTTAGCTCCTCCAGTGTTCTTCCTGACACGAAGAACGCGCCGACCCTTTCCTAAGAAGCCTAGCAAGTAGCGCTGGAGAGTCAGATGGATTTGGTGCAGCCGTGAACATATTTGCTAACACCTATGTCTCATAGTAGAACTAACACGGATGTGGCAGAGGGATGGATCAATTAACCAACATATAAGAAAAATACATATGCAAACATGCTTTGGCCAAACCAATATACACTAGGTTTCTACTGGAAGGCAGAAGTACATGTATCAATAAAACAAAACTGCCCACCCCTGAATTTCCACATTCAGCACCCTCCCATATCGAAAGCAAATTGTGAACACACTAAAATGAAGAATTTTCTTACTCAAGAGGACACACATCTTCAAGATTGTTTTATTTTTACATTAACCTTATAAAATTCAAAGATGTCAGCAAGGTACAAATCAGAACCGCTTCGTAAATGGAAAAGAACATAAACATAAGTTTCCACAGAGAACAAGTTTACTGTCTGCCTGCATTTTATATATATATATATATATATATATATATATATATATATAATTAAATTCAGTTATAGTTTAACAATGTCTTCATATTCAGTTTTGAATTCCCTCTACACAGGAATGATACATCATACTGGATCACCCTATGACTATAGTGGTTTCCATCAGTGGTTTAAAATGGTTTCTAAAAATTTATAAAACATACGGATTGTAACGTGACGGTTTACCAAGTTGATCCTAAATGAATCTACATTTTAAACTCAGAGATAACTTAATCTCACAATCCCATTTATGGATGCATCATAGTTGACTCAACTCAAAATTGCACAATGAGAAATGGGTTCTAAAAATATCTTTTCCTAGCCAAGAAAATCAACCTGCTGGCTGTTGAATTTGAGTTAAAACTTAGGCTCAAATCATTGTTCAAACAAATGTTCTGCCCTCGAAATCCATAGCTATCTCTTCTACGCCAACAAGACTCAAACCAAAGTTTATACATATGCATTCCACGTTCGAGATTTCTTAGCGGTGTGGTCTATGACAGCAAAGGATATAATCTTATCTTCGGCAAGTAAGATGTATTCAGTTCAACTCTACAATGCCTCAGGCTAGGAGAAAAGACAAAACTAACTACAAATTTTAAAGTCATTAATTATAACATATATTAAAGATAATGGTGAACCGAGTCATCTATTAAAATGCAAACCTTAGGGAATAGGTTGTATGAGGATTAAGAAATTGTACAACTCTCCATCTATTGTGAAAGCGTAAAAGCTATAAAATAATCAAAATTTAAAATTTTTGATTTACATATAATTACTTTTAAATTTAAATTGTAGAATCAGGACTACCAAATCTTTAACACTTTGAACATTTTATTCAATTTAAATTTGATTAATTTTGATCATTCTTTTTTATTTGATCTTTTTATAATATTATTTTATTGCAAACCTCACAATAGATATTAGATTTGAACCTACATGACTTCAATACTTTGAATAAAAGGATGGATCTTTCTAAACACCATGGATCAACTTCAATTATTATTTTTAATATTTATTTATTTTTTTATCATAGTATATTAATAAAATCCTTTCAAATTTGTTTTAAATTAATAGATTTCTTTCGAGATGAGATCTTGAGCTTTTTCCTGTTTGTTGCTGTAGCTAGAATTGGGAGACTACAGTGGATGGTGTTGTCAAATGATGTTAATGGAGCTTGGATGTACATAGCGCAAAAAGATCTAAACATATACACATTTCAGAGGTTTACTAGGCCTACACCTCATGGGTGCTCAAAAGGTGGTAGTCTTTGAGCTTTGGTAACCGACTATTTCTGATTTTGATGGTACAATAATTGAGATCTCTCCCAATTATATTGTTGTTTCCCATGCCTATCTTGCATTTGAATTCATTGATTCCCATTTTTACGTGCACGGATTTTTATGAAGGGAAGTTTAAAGGTTTTTATTTTTGGTAATGGATTACAAGCTTTTAATTAGAACACCAAATAAAAAAATTATACACAACTTTTAAAATTTACTTCTAAATAGAGGATTTCTTATTTCACCTTACTATGAAGTGTGACAGTTTCAGTATCAAAGACATATAAATCAAAATCTTGATAGCTATTTCTAAGTATAGTATTATTTAACAAGAGTAATATATACTTAAGAACTTGGGAAGTTCATCAACAAAATGTTTGAAATGTAGAAGTAAAAAATACAATACTTGGATTGGGAAAAGTGACCAATGATAGAAAATCCAAGGCACGCAATTTAATACCATGGACTCTTTGGAATTGTGAATCCTAATATGCCCTAAATTTTTGTTTGTTTCCATGGACAATGGTGACAATTATTTTGTGTCACAACCCTCTTTCTCATACTCCAACTAAGGTTTGACTTATAATGAGCTAGAAATATAAAAAATATTAAATCTTAACTTTAGTTGATTATTTAAAATGTGACTTCTGATTTGAACTATAAATATCTTTAAGTTATCATTTCACTATGTGGAGTTTTAAATAAGAGAACATGGAGGTTGGACGGTTTTTGAAGAGGGAGAGTGGCACATAGTAAAAGGAGGAACTAGAGTTTAAATTTAATAGACAACAACTAGAGAGGAATAGGTGGCGTGTTAGTGTTGGAGTAAACAACACAGAAGATAGGGCAAAGAGTGGAAGAAGTGGAGAACTCATAAAAAGAAAGTTGAGAGTGCATGGAAAGGAAGACATGGAATTGTAGGCAATGGAAAGCATGATTCCACTGAAGAATTTGCAAGAGCATGGTAAAAATAATGCAAAAAGACATTATTTGTGTTTCTCATGCTTGCCAACAATAAATTGTAAATAATTTAGTTTTCCATGGCCATGTCAACCTCATTAATCTTTTTAGGTTGACGGGACTATAGTTGTCCACGTGGATCCAGTGAGCTGGGAGAATTCAAAAATATGGATGTATTTTGCTAAACTTTCAGATTTTAAATCTAAGGGGAACAAAGGTAATTGATGATCAAGGAAAATAATGGTGGGTTGGCCAATATAAAACGGTCAATGGAAGACATGTTTGTAATGATCGTGATAGACCAACAACCATCAAAATTAATTTTTCCAAGAGTGTGACAGTCAAAGACCTAACACTGATGAGCAACCCCAAATCTCATTTGGTTTTTCATGAATGTGAGGGAGTGAAAATCTAAGGAATTAAAATTAAGGCATCGAGAGACAGTCCTAACACTAACGAAATTCATATATTTGCATCCAAAATATTTCAAATAGAAAAGTGTGAAATAGGAACATGGGATGATTGTGTGGCTGTAGACACAGGTTCTTCATATATTACGATTAAGGGTCTCATTTGAGGTCTAGGTCATGGAATAAGAACGGGAAACAAAGCTGGCTTCTCCTCAAATATCATTCTTTTCCTAAGGTGGAAGTTGTAACCTGTTTAAATGAAGTGATCTATTTCATTTAGATGTGTTTGGATGCTATCTGCAATGACAAATGGGAGGAAGGCACTTGTGGACCAGAGATAGTGAATTTGAGGAAAAAGGTAAAACTATATGAAAGTAAAAGAAGAGACTGAAACATATTCAGGTAGTATCTGAAACGCGTTGTTTTGTTGCAGAAAGTAAATTTTTAATTGTATATGTATTTTGTGAATTGAAATTTATTTCTTATCATCGAGAGTCGGGAGTTTATTATATAGAATTTTGATACTTTTCTATAGGAAAATGTAGATGGACTCGATAGTGTTAAATGATGAAATCAAGAATAGCTTTTTTTTGGAGTGTGTAAAACACAATAAAATAGAGCATACTCTGTTCTATAGCAGACTCGTGTAATTTACATATATTTAGCATTTTGATGCTAATTGTTCGAATCCTTAAACCAGAAAATTCTAGATGATCACCGGTGTTGACGTTAAAAGTCTTTGGGCTGGTAAGACCACAATAGATTTCATATTGGACTTCAATCTGAAAATGAACTTCCTCTTAATCTAACTCTAATATCAATTTCTCTTCATGGAGACCGCAAATTCTTACATGATAAGTAGGATAGATTTCCTTCAGGTGGGATATGCTAAAATCGATGGTCTTAATCTGTGAGTGTTAAGGGACCGCAACTATTATATTTTAATAAGATAATTTCAATCTATTATTTAATATAGCGTATTTCTATGGTGGTCTAAGTTTCTCCTAAAGATACAAAATTTGGAAATTTCCTATTACCTTGGTAGATTTTCCTCTGTTTCTTGCGTGAGTTTCTATATCTTTGTTTGTGTTTTTCTTAAAGATGATAATATGTGATCATATGCTTTTAAGCTTTGAAATACAACACCATAATGTAAATTATTCCTCAGCTCAATTTCACTTGATTCTTTTTCTTTCTCTGTCTCCAAATCCTTCTGCAATTTACAATCAGATTGCTTCTCTCTTTTTTTCATCTTCAGTTGTTCTACTATATAGAATTACTTCCACCGACTTACAAAAAAACTTAGATTTAAGATATGATTGATCCAGATCATCTTAGGAAAGATACAATGTATCTAGACACTCTTAAAACATTTTCCCTTGACCACGTCAACTTGCTCATCAATTTTACCTTGGTAGTTGAGCCATTTCAAAAACCTCCTTTGACCAAAATAAATTTCCTGAAGAAACCTTCTCAAACGTATACCTCGATCAATGTGATGTCAAGTAAGTGCCACAAATCATAGAACTAACTTTCCACTTTAATAAAATCATCACCGATCCTTTTACCATATTGAATTCCATCACCAATCGACAAATCTTCATAGCCTGTTCAAGAACTCTGTCTTATTTACCTATTCATTCTCTTAACACCACATCTAGTCAATTAAACTAGTATCAGTGGTTAACATTATGATTTGCACTCATACATATAGTATCTTGACATTGTTTGTAATGATATCCTATGACCACTCCATCAAATACTTCATCAATCTGAAACAAAAATCAAATCACTTACTATCTATCACTAATTATTTTAGCAATGACCCGGTTTGAGTCCATTCAAACATAACCAACTTAATTCTCTATATTAAAATTTGTGATGGTAAAGTTAACATCAAGACACATGATATAACCTTCCATAATAATAAAAACACTAGAAACATATTACAACTCATGATTCACTTACACAATATCAGGTAATATACTCAAAACACTAAGTCAAGTAGTTTACATCAATGAAAATTAAATAACTGATTTACCTATTATCAAATCTATACCAACATTTTTCAATGCATCATGTAGGATCATTGCAGCAATTAGGCTAACAGTCATAGATTTATGGGTTCCTTTGATCTTGAGTCCTCTATTATTCCTAGGCATTTCGATGAGGCCAAGATGCTTACAAATGAGATTCCTCCTATTATTGAGAACAATATTCCCACTCTTCTCATGATGAAGATGAAATATTAAAAGTCCCTCCTATGCAAGTTCAAAAAATTTCCCATGACTTTGAAAAATTAGAGTAATGGTTAGGACAAGGAAAATTTAATCCTGAGGTCATATCTGTAGTAGAGGGTTTTAGGAAGATAATTTAAAATGATAAACATTGCATTAATATCTTGCATAGTATCTCTCTTCTCATTGATAACAATGTCAAATTTATTAGAGATTGTTCCCAAGAGCTAGGTTTCATTCCACCTAGTTCACAAATGTTGAAACCTCCATGCCTATTTCTACCTTCATTCCTAGTGTGTCCACTTAGGCTCCACCTATCATAACTACTTCCATTCAAACCATCAATCCTATGAATGATTGAATTCCTAATCGTATTGTTCCTACTATTCCTTCTAGTGTTCCATTTATTTCTCTACCTTCATCCATACCCACTTACAATAGTGTTCCCTTTCCATATTCCACTCTATCTTCAATTTCCCATAATGGTCCAAAAATTTCACACATATCTCCTACAACTCTTTCTATTGATTCTACTATTAATAGCTTGGCTCAAACCATGTCCTCTTTACAAAAATAAATTTCTTCCATGACATTGTGTAGTGATTCTCTCATGATCATAGGTTGTTGTATAAATTGTTTACTAGAACCTTATGAGATAAATCCTTGCAATGGTATTTCTCTTTGCCTCCTTATTCTATTGACTCTTTCCAAAATATTGCCGTGAAACATATTTTCATTTCTAATGAACAAAAATACATTAGAGATAGTATTTTTCTTTTTGAATTTTCTTCTTGTACTCAATTATGTGCACTGCTTCATAATTATTAGCTTCAAGTAATTCAGTTTGAGAGAACCACTCCAATGGCTTCAATTGATAAGAGTGATCTTGCATCCCAGTCCTATAACAAGTTTTAGAAACCCAAAAATTTCATCAGGATTAATAATTCATCTTAATCATTTGTCATCTATTTTAAACCTTCTCATTATTTTACAAAACTTTATGAATCTTTGCATAATGTGATGTTGATGTTGGTCAATGCTAAACTCTTCTTCCTATTAAACCAATTGACGCATCTAAACCTTTTTCCAAATCCTTTGACCACAAAGTCTTTTATCAATACCATCATCAACCTAGCCATGATACTAAGAAGTGCTTCCATTTAAAATCTATTATTCAAGACCTCATTGATTATAATACCATATCTGTTGAGGGTTTTAATGATAAAGGAAATAAATCTGTAGCAGCTCCCAACTAAAACTTACAAATTAGCTATACCAATCCTTTTCCTTGTCATTCAACTAATACCATTGAGTCTAGCAAATATTTACCTTCTTCTTCTTCTTCCACTCATGTGGTTGACTATGATGATAACTCTACTAAATCCAATAGTGTTCTCAATATTATTAATCAATTTAAATCCAAACCTGAACCTAAGCTTTGCATTACCTTTGAACCTAGTGAGATGTTTAACTAACCTTATGGTCCTCTTTACATTGTTGCAAAGGTTAATGATTTATTTTCTTATCATTTCCTTATTGAACCTACTTGCATGGTGAATGTGATAACTGAAGAACATCTTTACACTAGACAATTTTAACGTAATTTCTATGAAATATAATGTGTTGATCCAAACTTGCAATGGTTTCACTTATCCTACCCATGGTTTCATTACATTTCCAATAGAAGTTGGTGGGAAAACTCTAGATGTCACTTTTTTGTCATACCAACTTCCAATCAGTTTCAAGTTAGACTTGGTCTTCCTTTGTTTACCTCCATGAAAGTTGTGGTCTCTCATATTCATAAGTATTTGAGATTTCCCCATAAGGGATAAATCATCACTTCTAATCATAGTCCTTATTAGCCTATTGGGTCACAGATAAACTGATTGGAAGGAAACAAAGCTTGACAAGCTATATTATCAATACCCTCCAAACTGATATGGCCAACTCATGGGATTCAACCATAAGTTAATTGCAATCCCCCACTTCTTCCATCTCTGCAAAACCTTGGCGAGTGTACCCATTCTCAGTATCTTTCTCAATTGTAAGTTTTTTTTATAGAAGATATAAATGATTCCCTCCAGTACATGAACTTAGGGTGGAAAATCCTAAATTTCAAGAGAAGAGACCTTTCATGTTTCACCAATATTATTCTACTACCACCTTTCCTACTTAAAAATAAATAAAAATTATTTCAAGAATTCAAGTATTTTTTTGCTTCCTTCAACATTAATAGGTTGGTCCCTTATCCATTTGGGAAAAGGTGTTCTCTCTAAAATAAAATACTCCCAACAAACGGGATTGATATTATCAATCATCCAATTCTATCAATGCAAATAAAATGAACCCATAAGATGAATTTGTTATATTGAATTTAATCCTTTCAAAGGAACCAGTTAAATAGAAAAATAGAAGGACAACACTTCGATTCTATCTCCTATTTACTTCAAATTTATATTATAGACCATCAAATAACCACACAAGTTTTGAAGATAACAACCAATTCATAAATCGATTATAACATAGAAATGAATCCAAAAACTTTAATCATGCATTGGACAATAAAATATGGTATATTTTTTTAATATCAAAAAATCAATTACATCATCTAGTCTTTCCACTTTTGGTCATTTTCTAATTTATACTATGTCATTGTGGTTTCTATCCAAAAGGGGAAGCAACAAGCTTTCAACCATTCACATTCATGCCTTTTCAAATTCACCAATCCTAAATAGCCGAAAGTAGACAAAATAAACAAACACAAAAAACAACAAACAAACATAACACCGAAGCTACAATAAAACAAAATATTAGGTCACTCCATTTTTTAAGAATCAGACAGTTTTTCTGGTGCTACCCACTTTTCACCCGAGATACTCTTTGACCTAATCAGAAATCTACGCAAAGGATGGCCAATGGTGATGCAAGATGCTAGGTACTGCGAGAAGGTGTTGTCTACATCTATTACTAGTAATAACCTTGGATTCAACTACAAATTTAGAGAACCTAATCTCCAATGTGATTACCTAGTCCAAAAAGGAATTAAACTTATCCATAGAGAAACTAAGATCCTCCTTCAGATGACTGATGATTCATAAAGGCATACTTTGATATTCTAATTTCCATTCTTTAAAGCCTTTGGCCCGTCCCTCAACATACATAAATGTAGGGATCGTCCAATGCTTGATAGTATCAAATGTTGTCAACTTTTCTTCAACTCTAGCCTCTTCTTTCAAAATATAATCTAACTCATCAAACAAGGCACTCATAGTATCCTTTGTCTTTGTAATCTCCACTGGAGCTTCTGGATCTCTCTGAGTAACATCTTAAATCCTGGTGATTTCAAATATTGATGGCCTCCATATATTTTCTATGCCCTGGAGTAAAGTCTTATTCTTCTTGAATCCATCTAGCATGTCATTTAGCAAGAAATAGCCTTGATGTACATATTCACATTTTGTAATTATACTTTTCACTTGAATGATAATACCTTTTACAAAGTAGAAAAATATTCTTTAGAGAACTCTCATTTCAAATTGGTACTAAGCACACTTTCCACATCCTCTTTGATCTCTTTTGGTTCTTCAACTGATATCTTTTGATCATCTTTATAACAACAAGAGCTTGCTTAGGTGTAGACACTTTATATTTCTATATTTCCTTTTCTTTATCAGAAAGCTTAATATATAATTCATTAATTACCTTAGTCAATTCCACTTGTCTATCAAAATAATTGTTTAATTCATCCTTCATCCTTTTAACCTGATCCTTATTGAACATGTATTGAAACATCAATTCATTTGGAGACATAAGTGGGTAAGTATACCCCACTACTTGAACAATATATGTGCCCTCTAAATCCCTATTAAAACTTTACATTTTTGGTTTATGGGGCCCCTTCAAACTCACCCAAGTGGCTAGAGTTCGTATCTTTGGATTATAACTAGAGCCCATAATCTTTTCTTCTGTATCAAATTCACTAATCAAAGAAGAATCATTTTGTTTTCTGACTTATTCTAAAAGGAAATTTTTTTTGAGGGTTAACCTAGCGACCTAGAGTACATCACCCTTCTTCAACACCTCCCTAGCTTCCTCAACTATATAGTCAATACTATCCAAATTCAGTTCTTTAAACATTTTATCTATAATACCCTGATGTTCTAATTCTTCCACCCCCATAATCCTAATCTATTTTTGCTCTCAAAAATATTTCATTTTCATTTGTATCCATAAATCTTTAAATTCTCAAGTTTGCAAAAAATCACCAGTTTTGATAAACCTAGCCGCAATGACCTCTCTCGCATCTCCCAGGCCCATGGGATTTTCCTTGGCATCATCTTGGATTTGTGCATGCTATCCATGTTAGGATTGGATAATACTTAGAGGGGGGTGAATCAGTATTATAGCACTTAATTAAATTCTTCAACCATTTATATATTAACCATAAACTTGCAATAAAGAAAAGAACATAAGAAAATGACACAATACTCATAACACCATATTTTGTTTTTGAGGAAACCCTGGACAATAGAAAACCCCAATGGGGATGGTACCCACAAGCATGTACTAAAGTATAATTTCCCTGTAAGGAGACCTAGCCATGTTAGGAGAATATTACATAGCACATTTACTTGTTAAAGGAATTACAACCCTGTTAAAGGTTCACAACACCCTGTTATGGGCCAACTGAGCTTACCACTCTTACAATATAATTCAGGTTACAAAGTGTTCTCAGTCATGAACAAAAACAAGCAACACTGGTGCTTAGATAGTTCCTTTATTGTTCTTCAATGATCTATGTCATTCTCTTATTTTCTATTTGCTCAACAACTATTCTAACTGTCCAACTAACCTCCATAACCTACCAACTTCAATCTTAAAAAAATATCTTACATATATATCTCACAACTTTACAAAGTCGGCTCTCAATATGAATTTTACAAATATTACTAAGTCAGCCTTCAATACAAAATACATTTAATATAGTAAATACCAAATCCATAGTCAGCGATCTTGCATAGTCAATGTGGAGGTTATCAAAAACCAAAATACAACTTCTATTGTCTAGAGTCCAAGCCATACTCCCTCGATCTTCGCTACTGTCAAACTGCTATGTTTCACTGTTCTACTGCAGTCTATCTGTCTTCAATTATTTCTAACTCACCGTAGACTCAACCAAAACCAAATAGATCTTAGGTGGAGGTCATAAATACCCCATACTATCTTCCTCTAAGCTCTCTTCCCTTAAATCATCGATCTCGATCTTCGGCATCCAAAACGCTTTTGTATCTCTGCTTCTACACTTAGCCGATTTCTGAGTCATCAAAAATTGTCTTTTATGGAATCAATCTGAAACCCAGATGTGTTTCCATAAATGAAAACCAAAAAGTAAATCACATTTACACAAAATTTATTACTTTCCAACAATATCTCCCTTTTGCATTGATGGCAACACTTAACAAAAGAAATGAATAAGTGTTCCAACAAATCTGTCTCCTCTATAATTTTCCTTTCTTTTTCTTTGCTCTTTTCTTTTCTTCTCCTATTTAATTTTTTGTTATATATATATATATATATATCTTCTCTGCCTTTGACAACCATGACAAAGGCGCATATACAACAATAGGTTTTAGTTCTTGCTCACCAGTTTCAGAATATTTTGAAAGGAAACTTCCAAGATCTTCACTTCTATAGTCCATGTTTTGAACAAAATTTGGCTAATGTGAATTAATCCATTCAATGCAAATGATGTGGTCTCAGCTTCTTTCAAGTCTTTGGGCATATATTTATCGAGTGAGTCTGTTACTTTCTCCAAGTCTGAGAGATGAACCTCAAGTATTGATAACTTAGGAGTGATAAAGCTCTTCAGAAAATTGAATCTTATCAATACTCTCCCTTTCTCATTATCTAATACACTGAGTTTAGCCAAAATCCTTGTGAATTCTTTGTCTATCTTTTGTGTATTTTGAAGATGTTTCATAGCCATCCATCATATTGTTCAAATTTTCCCTCTCTTTGGCAATAATGTCTTCTAAATTCTGAATATGCCTTAATGGATTCATGCAATAGCTAAACAATTTTCTCCCATGTCCAATGCATCTCCTTGCATTTGTCAAGAAGGTTTTCACAAAGCCTAAGTCCCATGTGATAGATTTGCAAACTGATGTTAGCTTCTTCTTTGAGTATGTCTTCTCTGCCTTCTCCTCTTCTATCTTTAATAAGTTCTCATAGTGCACATCAAATTCATCAAGTGTGATTCTCAGATTTTCAATGTCATGTTTATTCTAGAAAATAATAGGTGTTGGAAGCAATTTGTTTATAGTATCAATTGCTCTTGTAATTTCTTTTGCCTTCTTGTCTCCTTTCTTTTCTAATCTTTCCTTTGCTTTGTTAAAAGAAGTAAATGCCAATTTTACTAATTCAACTTCATCCATGCTGTCAACATTTACATCACTGCTTGCCAACAATGAAATGGATGATGTGCTTACCTCTTTCTGATCTGTCTTCTTTTCTTCTTCCTTATGCTCTTCTTCCTTCTTCTAATCCTTTTCCTTCTTCTTTTCTTCTTCCTCTTTGTGTTTAGCCTCATCTTCCATAGAAGTATCCATATTCCCTGAAAAAGGGTCCTTTTCATCTTGAGAGGTGTCAAGAGTTACTACTACACCAGAAAACATAGAAATCCGGTGGTGGATCTACTTCACTCTTCTTAGCAGTTGTCTATGTTGCTTTTTATCTTTCACCCATTCCCAATTTTATGGGTGAAGTGGTCTTAAGAGGTGAGGGGTTGTTAGAAGTAGTACTCATCAGTATCTTCTCTATTGCCTTCTGAGTTTCCTCAGTGACTTCATCATATTTCCTCGCCATGATTTTCAATAATCTCACCTTGGTCCTTAATAGAGGTTTTAGTTCCTTGTATATTATATCCCTTCCTTGTACTGATATCATAGGCAACATGTTATCAATTTCTTTGTTCCTGATTGTATCATCTTCAATTTTTGCAACATGTTTTCTTATCTCTAATCTCTCATATAGGTCTATAGGTATGCTTCCTTCAATTTCTAACAATGTCTTCTTGAAAGTAAGTGTTCTATCACAATGTCCTTAATTTTAAGCTTGTCTGCTTCTTCAAACCTAATATAGTATTTATCAATTGTGACCAATTTGCCTTGTTCTAATGCTCTCTTCTCTAGCATCTTCGGGTCAGGTTTCCAAATTTGTTTTTCTTCTTTCTTCTCTTCTCCTGTTGTGCTCTTCTCTTTAGGTGATGTTTGCATGCTTGATCTTGTAACTCTAAAAGTGATATTTTTAGCTTGTGTTGTTTTTTGTTGAGGAGGAGGTGTATTGTCTACCATTATTACCTCAGGAGTGGGAGGGGATACAGTACTTCCACTTTCTGGTCCAAGTGATCTTTCTATCATCTTCTTTTTGACTTCTTTTAGTTCCTCTTCTGCCAATCCACCTTTTACTCCACATTCATGTACAAGATTCTCTATCTTTCTCTTCCTTAGACCTCTAGTCTGTTATTCTCTCACTTTTTCTGAATTTTCCTCATAAGTTTCCCATATTTCCTCTATTGTATCAATTAATGAAGAAAGGACATGTTCTACATGCATGGTAAGTACTTTAGAACTTACTTCATAACCCATGGGATAACACCATTTATTTCTAGGTATGACTACTTCAAAGAATACACAATCAGTTTCAACCATGAAACAGATTGTATCTTTGTATTTCTCAACAATGTCTTCATGTATTCTTTATCTTGTTTTCATCTATCTCTGTAGTATCTTGATCATGCCAAATAGTTCACTATCAACCCAAGTAGCATTCTGTCTCTTGTAGCTCTGTGAAATCAATATGCCAGTTGGTACTCCATAGTTCCAACCACTAGGATGTAAGCTTGGAAATTGGTGCTCAATATGAATGAACATATGCATCAGCAATGAACCAAATTTGAAGGTTTTCAATCTATCCTTCTTCACTAACTTCACATTCTCAAGGAATTTTTGTGCTAGAACTTCGCATAGGTTATACTTTACATTTTCCTTCACCATTCTCCATGACATCATAATTACCCCATTAGATACTGAGTTAGGTCTGCTACTATAGTAGAACTTGTACCCAAGTATCATCACAATCAATCTTACATCTTGTTGAAAGATGTCATTTACTATCATTGCTTGTCTGTCCCATTTGGAATGATTTAGGGTTTCAACTTATTTCTTCACATGTTTCTCCGCAATAGGGATGAGTCCGGTGTTGTCCAATCCAGTGATTTAATGGATTAGGTCACTACAAATATTCACAAGTTGATCACCAATCCAAATAAACTGATCATGAACCCTACTTAATAGTATTTTGAACCATTCATCTTCAACAAAATTTGCATGAATCCAAAACTTTCATTATGCTCAGCTGATTAATATGTTTGTATTCTTCTCTCATGACTCCATTGTTATTCATATACTTCATCTTAGTTTATATATCATCAATTCTCGGTATGTCATACTTACAATGTATGTAAGCCCTAATATATTCTATCTGTAACACGCTATACGGGGTTTGGGAAAATTCTCCCTCTGGATCCTCTTTACATGATTTGAATGGGTTTTCTTAAACTTATACCTAGGTTGATCTATAACATAGAAAATAATAGGTGTATCCATGGCTAGATGATGTAAATACCTTTCTTCCACTGAATTCTGATTTTATCCTTCAATCAATCACGCATGGCCAATGTAGAATAATCTGAACTTCTCTTCTCTCTCATCTCCTTAGCTCTCTCTTCGTCAAATGGTAAAGAGATAGGTCATCAAGTGGTGCTTTATACAAGTTTAAGTCATGCATTTCATTTTCACTTAAAACTGTCAAGTCAGCTGTTAGATCCCGTGAACAAAATATATGTGTCGGCTGATGTTGTGCTCTGAGATGTATACTTCATGATGTCATCCAAGCTTATACCCAAGCTCACAGGAGATCAATCCACAAATTTTGGGGAAGGATATATTCTGATGTCTGTATCCAATTTTCCCCCTAAGGCCATGATTGGCCAATTAGGCTGATTCTATTTTGCTACAATCAAGAAAGATCCAGTAGCCTCTATTGACTCTCCCTGAACTAATGTCTCACTTGTTTCTTTGGTCTTCCATATCTTACCATTGTTTCTATCTTATGCCTTCTTAAAAAAACTTTCAAAATCACTCTTCAAATCTGTAACACTCTTACCAATATCATTTATATTCTCCTGTGAATTCATAGGAGGTGGTACTCTTCGGTTGTCTGATCCATTATACATGCAAAATTTTGCTATATGTCCTAGATTATTGCATTTGTAACATATAGGAGGTCTTCTTTCCTTGTTGACTTGCATCTTACAGTACTTTGCAATGTTTCCAATGTTATTACATTTGTAGCATGTAGGTTTCACTATAGATTCTCTTCCATTGTCTTGTCTATATCTTGATTGATTAGGTTTTCTACATTCTGATTTCGTGTGCCCATATTCATTATAGTTAAAACAATAACCAAATTTTTTTTTAAAAGGGGAATTAACTCTACATTCTCTCTTCATGTGTCCAAATCTCTTACAGCCAAAGAATCTACCTTTGAAGGGTCTGATCTTCTCTTTAGGGTCTTCAGTAGAAGGTTTCTTAGCATCAATCTTCTCATTTGATTTATCTTCCTAATTCTTTGAACATTCAACTTCATTGAAGCCAATACCAGTCATATCACCTTTAGGTTTTTGTTTATCTCTCTGTTCATCAATCAAATCACTACTAGTGTGAAGTTTCTCAATGTGTTTCTTTTCTTCAACAAGTTCACCTTTCATAATCTGATTGTATATTTCCATTTCCAGATACTTGTTCTTGTAGTTGTCAGCCTCATTCTTCATTTGATCTAATGCACTGTTTAAAGCTTCTTCAACTTTCTTCTTAGCATCCTTATGTACCTGTATTTCTTTAGCCATAGTCTCATTTCCAAGTTTCAGAGTTTCATTCTCTTCTTTTAGTTGCTTCACCTGACCTGAACTGTCTTCATCTAAATCATATTTTATCTGAACCATAAGATCTTGTCTTTGATTTATGGAAATCTCAAGTTGATCTTTGAGTTTCTTTTTTAATTTCTCAGCTCTTCACATGTTGAATCTCAACTCTCCATTCTCTTCTTTTTCTTTGTCAAGGTCTGCAAGTGTAGCATCAGAGTTTTCTCGCAAACTATCCAAATCCATTCTGATCTCCCTCAAGCTATTAGACTTTCTCTCCAAGGGCCAAAAGCTCTGATACCAATTTTTAGGATTGGATAATACCAAGAGGGGGGGGTGAAATAGTATTATAACACTTAATTAAATTCTTCAACCATTTATATATTAACCATAAACTTGCAATAAATAAAAGAACATAAGCAAATGACACAGTACTCATAACACTATATTTTGTTTTCAAGGAAAACCTGGCCAAGGGAAAACCCCAGTGGGGATGGTACCCACAAGCATGTACTAAAGTATAATGTCCGTATAAGGAGACCCAGCTGTGTTAGGAGATGAATATTACATAGCACATTTCCTTGTTAAAAGAATTACAACCCTATTAAAGGTTCACAACACCCTGTTAGGGGCCAACTGAGCTTACAACGCTTACAATATAATTCAGGTTACAAAGTGTTCTCAGTCATGAACAAAAATAAGCAACATTGGTGTTTAGATAGTTCCTTTATTATTCTTCAATGATCTCTATCATTCTATGCTCTATTATTTTCTCAACAAATCATCCAACTATCCAACTAACCACCACAACCTATCAACTTCAATCTTAAAAAAAAGATCTTACATATATATCTCACAACTTTACAAGTCGGCTCTCAATATGAATTTTACAAATATTACTAAGTCGACCTTCAATACAAAATATATTTAATATAGTAAATACCAAATGCATATTTGGCGCTCTTACATAGTCAATGTGGAGGTTATCAAAAACCAAAATACAACTTTGATTGTCTAGAGGCCAAGCCATACTCCCTTAATCTTTTCTATTGTCAAACTGCTTTGTTTTGTTGTTCTGCTACAGTTTGCCTATCTTCAATTCTTTCTAACTCACTGTAGACTCAACCAAAACCAATTTGATCTTAAGTGGAGGTCATACATACCCCATACTATCTTCTTCTAAGCTCGCTTGTGTTAAATCATTGATCTCAATCTTTGGCATCCAAAACACTTCTATATCTTTGCTTCTACACTTGATTTCTGAGTCATCAAAACTAGTCTTTTCTGGAATCGATCTGAAAACCAGATGTGTTGCCATAAATGACAACCAAAAAGTAAATCACATTTACACAAAATTGATTACTTGCCAGCAATCCATGCATTTATTCTCTAAATATAGACATGGGAGATGAAGGACCTACCTCCTCTTCTTGCCTCATGTCTCTCAAAGTGGCAATAATTTCTTCTGTTTCTCCCATTCCTTCTTATACATCATATGGAAGAAGAGGTGGATCTTCACCCCTAGGTATTTTTGTAGGAGGTGAATCAGAATCTGAATCAAAAATAATTAACTTCTTTATCCTTTTCCTAGGAGGGGCCCTAGGCTTTGGTTCATTAATCACAAATATTTTCCCTTTCAACTTATCAAAATCCATTATACATAAGTCCCATCTGAGGATCTCATCTCTTTCCTCATCATGGAATCTCGACAAGCCCTTCTTCATTCTACACTTCACTAGATATACAAGGGTCTTCACCTTAATGAGTTTTTGCATAATTTATGAATGATCCTCTAAATTTCTTATCACATCCTCTTCCACATCAAAAGAGTGAGTGTACTTTGTTGGTTGTATTTCCTGTTCTCATGTTTTCCCTGTAAAAATTTTAAGTTTCCTATCTCTCCTATACTCAGAAAGTTGAGGTCATGGTAAAAATTGCCTATATGCATCTACATTTATAGATTTTAGCTCAAAACCTAGTTGAAAATGCTTAAAACCCTAAGCCCTTAGGTCATTTCTATGCAAAAATGCAAAAAAGCCCTAAATTTCTTAAATGGGTTCTATTTTGATGTTACTTTTTGGCACTTAACTCCTGGAAATATGCATGTACTAAATTTTTTTTGCGTAGTCTCATAAAAGAAAGAGAATATTCCAAAAGATTGTGAGACTCAGCAAATTGCCTTTGTCATGCTATCTCTCAATAAAAGGGAATATGCTTAAATGATTAAGAGACTTAGCATAGACCATCCATCAGAAAGAAGATCAACAGTGGTCGAGTAGTCTCTAAATAAGATCAGGGTTAGTAATTTTATCTCGCGACTTTGAGTTTACTCAGTCGCATTATCTATAGATATAACCCGGGGTAGGTGTTAAGTTAAAATCCTAAAGGTTTCTTTTTTTTTTCTAGGTCTCGTAATAAAAAGTGAGTTAAGTGAATGATCACTTGATTTAGCAATAATCGTTCATCTTAGTTTAAATCCAACGGCAGTCGGGATGTCTCCCAATAAACTCTGAGGTTAGTAAATCATTCAGCAACATTGATTTTTAACAATCGCATTATCTTTGAATAGACTATGGTTGAAAGTTAGCTTCAAAAGTAGTGTTATTGCCAAGTCTTAGGATAAATGATGAGTTAAGAAAACGATTGCGAGATTTGGAGACAATCGTCCAATTAAAGTAAGATCCAATGGATAGCATGAAGTCGCTTATAACATTTGAAAATTCAATAGTCATTTAGCGATCATGAGACAAGTAATAATATTGAGACACATAGATAAGTATGATTAAAAAAAAGGGTATAGTCACGTGGTCTTTGATTAATTTTTAATATAGTGAGATTATTTGGTGATTATGAGACAAAGAGTGTTGTCGCCAGGTGTTGGGATGACTTAGGTTCTACATAAAATATTAAGAGACTTAGCGGGAGCTGTTAGATGCTATCAGAAAGAAGATCAATGTTTGTCGGTTAATCTCTGAATAAATTAGCCAGGTGTATTTTCTTCTGACGACTAAGAGACAGAAGGGAATAAAGGCAATATTATGTTTTAGTTGTGAGGTCTCAAGCCATATTAAAATTTGATATAATTATTATGAGACTTAATCTTGGCCGTCAGATGCTGAATGAAGAAAGATCAATGGAAGTCATGAAGTTTCTTGAAGAATTTGGTAAAGTGAAAATTATTCAACTACAGTGAGACAAGTTCCAGGCACGTAGTCTCCAGTTAAAATATCTAAGTGATAATTCATTCAGCGATTAAGAGACATTCCTTATGTCACGAATTCTCAGAACAGATTAGGTTTATATCAAAGGATTACGAGACTTGTTGAAAGGTGTCCGATCAAAAGGAAATCAATGGTGATCATGTAGTCTCAGAATAAACCCACAGTGAAGGAAATATTTCAGGGACTTAGCTTTTCACAGTCACATGATCCCCAGAAGGAAATCAGAGGTTGAACTAAAGTTAATAGCACCTACTGTCATCAAGTCTCAGAAAGTAATCATAGTTAAGGTTTTTTCTTAGCAACATGGAGATAAGCTGAGGTCGCAAAGTTGCTGATAACGAAAAGTGAAAGTTAAGCATGGTAAAAGTTAATACAGAATGCTGACATGCCAAAGTGGAAAATTCATCAGAAAATAAGGATGCAGAGAAGTTATGACAGCTTGGAAAGGTAGTTGTGGTGTATGAGGATCAGCCAATCAGAGAAGAATTGACCTCTTGTTGTATTTAATAAGGATTTTCATCAATTCTGCACTCATTTGAATTTGATTTTTTGTCATATTTAGAGGCTATGGCTAGGAGGAGAATTGATGTCATAGTATGCTGAATTGAAGATAGAAGTGATGGGATTACCCAATTATGAGCTGTGTACTTTGATCATTCTTTACCATAAATAGATGAATTGTGCTTCATTTTCATTTACATTTCTTTTAGAGTTTAGAGCGAAGAAATTGCCAAGCTATCAGTGTTGCTAAATTTGAGAGTTGCCAGCTTGTCAAAGATTAAGCAATACAGATTTCTAGTTCAGAATTCAGTAGAAATCGGTTGATTTTATAAGCTTTTGACTGTTTTCAGTGCATAAAAAGTTCAGAAGTAAGGGTTTCCATTCATATTTTTGTTTCAATATCAGTAAAAGAGTGTGATATAAACAAATAGCTAGGATGAGTAGAGCAGTCAGTGTAGCTTCGGCCAGTGAGAAGAGTGAAGAAATGGAGGATAAAGCAAAGGGAAAAAGGATTTTCTCAGATGAAATCTTGACACTGTTGCCTAGATCAACATAGAACAAGAAGTTAAAAGATGATATTCTGAGTGATTCCCTAGCATACATCTGAGATGCCAAAACTCCATGTTCATTAGTTTATTCTCTTTTAAACTATTTTTATAAGAATTTTGATGAAGTTGTACCTATGTCGAACCCTTGGACATGTGGGTTAGCCAAGTTAATTGTGCCTAAAGTATTCATAGATACAAATCTTGTTTTAGCATTAGCAAATAACTATGATGCTCTTTATAAAAAAATTAAGAGGAATGATGGCACTATACTAGTGGCCTTGAACATGAATTCTTTTATGAAAGCCTTCAACCTTTACTACCCTATGTCAACAGAGATTGACTTGAAGAAACTAGAAGCTAGGTATGAGAAACAGGCAAGGCTAGTCAAAATTTTAGTACAAAGACATATTCCTAGGAAAATCAAGAATTGTATTGCCCCTATGCAAGGACTTGCTCCTTATGCTTATAAGGATTTAAACCATTATATCTAATACATTTCTTTTGCGCTCTGTAGAGTTTTAGGAAGTGACGGGGGTTCAAAGAGAATTACTGCAGATGTCTTGATGATTACCCTAGATTTGCAGGATGTCCATGTCACCACTACCTATGATTATATCCAATATATAATTGATAGAATGCATGATGGGTTTGTGGCTATCTAGAAAAAAGAAAAGGAGCTCAAGTTTTTACACTATTCCATCCTAATGCATTTGATAATGTATTACAACTACTTTGTCATGGATCTGAACAATTTGAGGCCACAAAGAATGCATCAGGTTTAGCCCAACCTTATTCAATTTTGGATAAGAATTTAGAATTATACTACCAAAGATTGTGAGTTCTGTGCATTCGAGAATTGGATATTATATCCATTATTGCAATGTTTAGGAGTGAATAAGACTAGATTGCCAGCCAAGTTGCTACAATTACTAAGGCCTTGTGAGTATGTAGACAAGTGGCCTGGAGATGATAACAGGGGAGAGTTCTACTTGGAGAAAATTTTTACTATAATCAGAGTATATGGATGTTCACATCCACCCTATATATTTCCATTTCATGTTCTGGCTAGAATTGTAGCAATGGAGTTCATATGGCAGCTTATATTGATATACAAGGAACATTTGGCTCCTCACAGAAAGGGGACCTTCACTCCCAGATAGTTCAAAGTGTATCAGTTTACTATTGGTAAGAGAGCCATAGATTTGGTAAATAATTGGCTAAGCCATTATAGAATGGGTATGACATTGTGTAGGTATGTTGATACAGAGGGATTCATTGTCAGTGACAAGAAGCTTCTCACCCCAACTATTCCTTACACTTATGGGCATGAAGAGTGCATAGAATAAGATGCCATAAGAAACATCATTGAGTATGAGGAAGTGATCTCAACAGCCAATAAAATTTTAGAGTTAATGGACCTGGAAAGGCAAGTAAAGAGGAAGAGATTGTTTTTCAGAGGGTTTTTCCCTGATTTACCCTATTTAAAGAGAAAAGAGGGTGTGACTGATTCACACACTTTCTTATGAAATCAACTAGAGGATCCATTAGTAATTCCTGAGAAGGGTCAACCAGAGGATTCTGAGTCAAAGTATGATGATGACAGTGATGAAGGTTACCCCTCACCCATTGCCCATCAAGTCAATCAGGTAATAGAAGAAGAACATGTAGGAGATGAGAATATTATTGACCTAACAGAGGTCCCCAAAAAAGAGGTTACCAATGAGCCTCCTCTTAAAAGGGAAAAAGTTGAACTTTGAGAACCTTCTGAGGCATTGATTTGTGTAAGAAGAGAGAAGAAAAAGGATAAAGTCAGTGCTCTGATTCCTGGCAATAGGCCATATGATCATCAATTGAGGAAGGAGATTATAAAAGGAAAGAAGTTGCAACAAGATGAAGAGGATAATATTGAATTACCTCTTAGAACATGCATAGATGAAAGATTGATTCATCAGCAACAGTTCTTGGATGATGATAAATTCATCAAAATCAAGGAGTTTAAATATTTCCTTAGGTGGAATAAGCCATAAGAAGTTGGTAAAAAAATTCAATTGGATGGAGGGGAACCAGTAATATAAGAAGCCTTTCAGGCTATATAGGATTATGATCTTGAGATAGAGGAAATCTCTCAAGAGGAAGCAAGGAAACTGGTTAAATCCAGTGGGATACTACTTGTTGAAGGCTGGGATTTAGCCTCATCATTTATTATTGATCAGATAAGGAAACAACTAGATTTAAAATTATCATGAGAAGTCCAGGTTGGAGAATTAATAAAGGGATTTCGTTATAATCCAAAATCCTAGGATGTTGCAATGTGGAGCCTTGCTCCTAAGGATCAGAAGAAATCCTTATTAAATATTCAAGAGAATATGGTGGGTAGCTAGATGGTATGGCTAGTAAACAATACAAATGATATGGAGATCTCACAGGTGTTGTCACATTTTGCTCAATTAAATGTGGGTAAAATAGAATAGGTATCACAGAGATATAACACTCTAATAGAGGAGACCAGTGCCATTGTGAAAGATAGAGAGATGTGTTAGATAAAAATTCATGCTTTAGGGAAAGAAATTAAGGATTTGACTAAGCAATTAATGGAGAAGCCTGAGGTTATCCCAGCATCACCTAAAGAGGTTGCACATGAGGAAGTCCAAACAAAGATGACAGGGGAAAATGTTGAAACAAAGGATCAGATCAAGATGCATAATGAGATTGTCCTAGGATCACTTATGAGTATTTTTCAGCATAGGATTGACATTTTAAAAGATAAAATGGATCTTATCTTGAATGCATATAATAGGCTTCCTATTCTGCATGATGAGGTGTCAGGTTTTATTTCTATTTTGAACCCCTAATTTGCAACATGGTCTAGCAAGACTCAACTATTTGAAAGGTTTCCATCTCTACAACAACACAAGAATGATCTACCAAAGATTGTCACCGAGGTTGGTGATGAAATTGAGAAGATAAATGTAACTTTGCCTTTCTTCAAGGGAAAGTTAAATCAGATTGAGGTTAGAATGAATCTTTTTAGATCAGACTTCAATTGATTTATTCCTCCTATCAAGGGAGAAGATATTCAAATCAAAGCCTTGGAGGCATGGAGAGCAGAGTTTGATAGCAAGTTGCCTACAAAAGAGGCATTTATTACTAATAATATAGAATTGGATATGGAATGTTACAACAAGATTTTGGATAAAGCCTTTAAGGCTAAGACTGACATCAATAAATTCCTAACAGATTTCAAGAGTATAATAGATACTCGGTGAAATAGGTAGAAGGTATAACTTGAGAACATAAAGAGCTTTAATTGGCCCACTGAAGATGATGTAGCAGCATGGGATACACTTACCAAGGCAAAAAAGAAGAAAGTTGTTGCAGAGGACATTGATTTCATTGATGAAGAATAGAGGAACACTTGGTGCCTGCTCTATGAGCATAGGGAGGTTAGCAATCTTTAAAATATTAGTGTAAGTTATCTTGTATTGGCGGTCACTAAACCAAATTTCAACTATCAGTTTCTATCCTGAACATATGCAGACAAAGGTGCCAAAATTTAGAAAAAGACAAAGGAGGAAATCAAATTTCATTCTTCATTTTTGTCCTCCCACCGCTTGGTATATTCTTGTCTTTTTTCTTTTTTGTATTTTTAGGGTTAGGTTTCCTAAACCATCTGAAGCTTGTAGCATCCTTATCTTAAGGATTCCAAGATGGTTTGGGCCTATATATAGTTCTTTTCTATCATATTGTAGAGGGTTGGAAGTTGAAATTTGAAAATCAATGAAATATATTACGAGGTAGACTACTAAAATTTGTCATAGCCTTTGTATTATTTGTCTATCAATATGTATTTAAATCTTTAAGACATTAATACAAATATCTGCAATCTCTTTTCTACATCTTGGATTGTCTCTTTTCATTACTGTTATTGTTCTTGTATGTTTTTGGCATACTGATCATAAAGTGGTTGTGCAATCATTTGTAAGCTCCTTCAAGCAAGGATTAATCATTTCAAGTGACCCCAGAGAGCTTAGCAACAGTTTCAGGATCTGATGATATAGTTGTAGAGAGAGGATAAGCTATAAGGCATTTTATCTTTATTTGCATTTATTTTGTTAATCACCTTACTATGGAATTATACCAGATATTGACTCATAACCCAAGGTTAAGGCACTGGTTTATAGTTGGTTAAGTAATTGATCATTGTCCAACCAGTATTTTAATTCATTAAATCATTCACACTTCAATATACATTCCATTCAAGTAATTGTGCTCAAAGAATACAATTCAATCTACTGATTCCTTTGAGAGAGAATCAAACTAGGTTATCCTTTCTAAGGTTCTTAAGAACTAAAAAAAGAAGAAGGATGAGAATCCTTATTACTTTACTAACTTTTGTTGTCAAGATACTAGTGTGGATCATTAAACTCTGTATCAAGATATTCATATTCTTTTGCATATTCAATTTTACTTATTGATCCATTAAACGACATTTCAGCACTCCTGTAAGAAGATAATCCACTTAAAAGATACTGCAAATCTGCAATCATACATAGGTAATACCTGCCTGAGCCAGTGGATCTCAAAAAAGAAGGAGGAAGCAATAGTTTCCCCATATGTTATCTAATACCCTCATCAATTAGCCTTTCTTTTTCATGAAATAGGAGTCTTCATTCATGTACACAACTATACTATCATTTTAAAATTGTTGTTGTAAGAAAATGAGCTAACAAACTGGTGACTCTGCTGGGGAATTCTTGTGTAAAACTTGGAAAGAATCTTGTAAGGAATCTCTGGTATTTTAAAAGATAAATCAAGTTTATAGTTAAAAGTTGCCTAAGTCATTCTAGTATTATTCAATATTCCCAAGTTTGGGTGGCGACTCTAAAAAGTGAAATCTCTGTGATCACTTGAAAAATTAAGTGATATATTTTCTAATATGAATACTAGGTCTAGAATGAAGAATAATCCAGAAGTTGAGTTGGATAGTAGAATCGCCACTACTTCAAAAACTAGGATGTCTTGGAGGCAGAAGAAAAATCAAGAAAGTATCAATGATTCTCCTCCAAGAAGTGAAGAGAATAGCACTAGAAGGAAAAATAATAACTAGTCTAGTCAAGAAGAAAGTGCCTCAGAATATTTAGAATCCCAAGCCCCAAGTCTTGGACTAGAAACTTATGCAATTACCAGCACTTCTAGTGAGAGAGAAGGAATATATACAATTAGTTCAGATCTTGAAGAAGTTCCTTTTGATGAGCTTACAAAGGAAGAAAGAATCCTCATGAATCATCTTGCCCTTATTCAACAGATGAAAAGGGAAAAAGAACATAAAAAGAAGAAACATCAGCAGAAAGATGTTGACAAAAATAGGAAAAGAAACTTAAGACATCAAGTTGCAAGAAATATTGAGAGGTCTCATAGAGACCAAGAGATTCCGAGTACCCACAAAAATTTAGGTTCTCAAGACTTCAAAGATAAAGGAAAGAGTAAATTTGCAGAAACAGAAGGTGAGAGGCCTAAAACTCAAAAGAACTTGACAGAGAAAATGTTCAAATTAGACATTGACCTTGAAAAATTTCAAAAAGAGAAAGAAACTATGGCTAAGATGTTAGAAAAGGATAAATCGGAAGCTACTACCATTGAAATGAAAAGAAAAATTGACTTCTTGCAGTCAACTACAATTTCTTTTACTGATATAGAGCACCCTACAAAATTAAAAAATAAGGCTTCTTCTTTCAAAGACCATAGTAAATTTTCTACTCCCAAGGAGAATGAGAGATTTCAAATGAGGCCTCTTCCTACAAAAAGGCATAAGAAATTTTCTTTCTTTGGAATTCCAGGTTATCCTAATGTGATACTAGAGGATATGGGAGAGAAGCTCCCAAAATTTTTAGGTAATAATGTTGTCACCTCTGAAGAACATTTAAGAAAATTCTTTAATGTTATAGATGACTTAAATATCAATCATGAAGATGTTCTTATGAAGCTATTTGTACAATCTCTAGTAGAATATGATAGGGAATGGTTTAGGAGATTATCTCATGGTTCCGTAGGAACTATGGATGAACTGATTGATCTTTTCAAGGATCAGTATGGTGACAAGACTAATGAAGGGTTTTTTCTTAATGAGTTTAACAACATAAGAAAGAACTCAAATGAAGACGTAACAGAGTTCAATACAAGATTTCAGTGAGCTATGCATAAGCTATTCTAAAAAATGAAGCTGGATCAGAAGGTATGTCTAGCTACTTATCTTAATGCCTTTGATTCAAAAATGGGCTATGCTTTCGGGGATAAAAATCCTAGGACTTTAATAGAAGCCTATAAAATAGATGTGAACATAGAAATAAATAGAAGGATATCAGGGAAGTTGGGTAAAAGAGAGTATCCACACTTTAATAGAAGAAATCAAAAGGAACCTGAATATAGAGAGTATAGGGCTCCACAAAACAATAAGTCATCCTATAATAACAATTATAATCCACAAAATGGGATGCAAAACTACCCCTACGGTACCCAATTTAAGGATGGTAAACCTATTTCTCCACCTAGAAAAGAGAAAAATGATAATAGGACCGCTAATCCTTTACATAAAAATGCTATTCATATGTGCAATGATGACTTCTGGTGTGAGGCCTATGAGGCACCACACAATCCTGACTTTTGTGTTGTTTATTTGGACTTAAAATCAAATGAGGAGAAAGATAAGGATGAAGATGATACTTGTGATTATAATATGAATAATGCATATTCTTGTCATGATATGGATTTTGATGAATAAATTGAGAATCATGACATATATGGCTCGCAAGGAAATGTTGAAGTTCACCATCAGCAAGTCTTGTTAGATAGTGAGGATGAAGAAAGGGATGACCATATAAGGTGTTATGCCAAAAATAGTTAGGAATCTCTAGTAGTGAGAAAATCCTTTGATGAGGAAAAAGATAGAATCACTGTTGACTTAGTGGAAAAAGATAGGAACAACTATCACCTAAGAAATAGAGTGGTGGGTAATGCTAGTAGTCAACCATCAGATATCTTTATAAAAGAAAACAAAATAGATGCCAAATATGTAACTAGAAAGGATGGACCTGGGGAAAATGTAAATAGGCCTAAGGTATAGATAGTAAACAAAGCTAATGAGAAAAAGAATGTACATGTGGAAAAGGCTAAAGAAACAGAGGCAAGTTCTTCTTCCCCTAAACTGGAAAATAAGAAATCTAAGAGGGAAGAACCTGCTATGAATATTCAAATAGAAGAAAATAATATTATTGTAGAAAATTCTAAAACCCCTGATGTAAAGTATACTCTAGTAGATATGGGATAGTTCTTATCACAGATGACTGTGAAGGTCCCATTCCTTGAGATGATGAAAATAAAAGAACATAAAGATAAAGTCCTGTCAGTTTTGAATAATGTGTCACTGATAAAACCTCAGAAAATAGAGCATATTGAGAAGAAGACCAATAAAAAAGGGAAAGATCCTGAAGGGATGATCTCTGAGATCCCTCAGATATATTTAAATACAAACACTTTTTCAGGGGTTGTTGACCCCTTTTTCTTAACTTTAGTTATAAATGGAAAGTTATTGAAAAACTATATGATAGATTCAGGAGCATCAAATACAATAATGCCTGCGGTGATTATGAGATCCATGGGTTTACAAGTAGACACTCCCTGTGGGAGATGAAAAGAAATGGACTCTAGAGAAATTCCTATTGTTGGGACTATTTCCCTACCCTACAAATTAGCCATGTGTCCAGATACAATCTTAACTATGAGTGTACTAGTGGTTGACATACCACCACACTATGGCATGTTATTATCTATAAAATGGAGTGCTCTAATGGGTGGCAGTATTTAGTGTGACCTATCTTATGCCACTTTCAATATAGCTGGAAATAATATAAAACTATCTAGAGAGGGAAGAACACCTCACATGATAGATTTTCTTGAGGATGCAGATATTAATTTTTTTTTTACATTGACATGGACAATTTCAGAATCATAAGGAATGATCAGTAGTGTGAAATATTGATCCTTTGGTGAAGGAGTTATCCGTACAAAATGATGGTTTGTGGCAGATGTACTTTGATGGAGCCTGTTCAAAAGAGGGATCAAGAGTTGGAGTTCTATTTATATCTCCATCAGTTACCACTTTCAAATATTCTTTTCTACTATCTTTTCAATGTACAAATAATACAATAGAGTATGAAGCTTTGTTTCTAGGGCTAGAAATTGCTACTAAACATGGTATAAAATGTTTAAAAGTCTATGGTGACTTTGAATTAGTAGTAGCCCAAGTGAGATCCAAATATGCTGTAAAGAATGACAAATTGAAAATGTATAGGCATGCTATTTGGGATCAAATAGAATTCTTTGATGCTTTTAATATAAACTGGATAGAAAGGTCTAGAAACATAATGGAAGATTTCTTGGCTAATGTTGCCCTCAAAACAGATGACATGACTATTAAAGGGGTATCAATTGTGAAAGTCAAAAGAAAACCAGGTGTCCTTGACAACATTTACAACTGGTAAGTGTTTGAGGATGACCAAGATATCCTTAGATTTCTTTAGTGCCTTGACCATTATGAGGATCATCATATAGATTGCAATAATCTACTTGAAAAATTTGATGGTAAGGAGTGTATACTGGGGGATGAGGTTGTTCAACTTAATTCTAACCAGATTCCTAAGGGACTGGTAGAACTAGAGGCATTGTTTACTAATCAAAGTGAACACAACATTAGGAATAAGCAATGCCAAGATTGAGGATTTAGAGGAAATAAATTTGGGTTCACAGACCACTCCTCAAATAGTTTAAATTGGAAAAGGATTAGACTCTCATGTTAGAACCAACTTGATAAAACTACTATGAAAACATAAGAATTTTTTTGCTTGGTCATATGAAGATCTTAAGGCTTATAGAGAGGATCTTTTCCAACATGAAATCCCACTAAAAAATGACATGAAACCATTTAGACAGAAGAGGAGACCTATTAATCATATGTTGGCTCCTAAGATGCAACAAGAGTTGATAAAGTTAAAAGATGTTGGAATGATTCAGCCAATCAGACACTCAACTTGGGTCTCAAACCTAGTATCAGTAAGAAAGAAGAATGGTGACATAAGGTTGTATGTAGATTTCAGAAATTTGAATATCACTTCCTTAAAATATAACTATTCTTTACCAAATATGGAAGCAATGTTGCATAATGTAACTGGTTGTGAGTTGCTATCTATGATGGATGGATTCTCAGGCTACAACCAGGTACTTTTGAAAGAATCAGAGCAATTCAAAACAGCTTTTACTACTCCATGGGGAACCTATGTCTATGTTAGAATGCCCTTTGGATTAATAAATGCAGGAGCAACTTTCTAGAGAGCCATCGATGTGGCATTTAAATAATTTATTGATATATTCATGGTTATTTATCAAGATGACTGAGTGCATATTCTAAAAAAGAAGGGGATCACTGTGAACACCTAGAGAAAATTTTTAATAAGGATTTAGAGTATGGTGTTTCACTAAACCCTAGAAAATGTCATTTTCTAGTTACAAAAGGAAAGTTACTAGGACATATAGTGTCCAAGGATGGAGTCAGGATAGACCCTAAGAGAATAGAGGCTATCCAAAAGGTCACTGCTCCAAAAAATATAAAAGGAGTACAATATTTCTTAGGAAATATAAACTTTGTCAGAAGATTCATAGCTAACTTTGAAGAGGTTGTCAAACCAATTATCAAATTGCTAAAGAACGATGAAAAATTTCATTGGAATGAGGAAGCTCAAATATCATTTGAGAGAATAAAAAAGGCAATACAAGAGGCACCTGTTTTGAAATCACCAGACTACAGTAAGCCCTTTTATTTATTTTCCTTTGCATCTTTTCACACTATTGTTGTTTCTCTATTACAAAAGGATGATGAAGGGTTTGAACATCCAATAGCCTTTTTTAGCAAATCCCTTCAAGCTGCATAACTGAATTATGAGATAATGGAAAAGAAGGCATATGCCCTGGTAAAGGCTGTAAAATATTATAGACCATACTTAGTTTGTGCTAAAGTGTTGGCATATGTACCTCATGCAGTAGTAAAGGACATTATTACCCAATCAGAAGTAACTGGAAAGAGGTGTAAGAGGATCAACCAAATTCAAGAATTCAACCTAGAAATCAACATTACAAAACTAGTAAGAGGTCAAAGTTTGGAAAATCTCATGACAGAGGAGAAATTGGATTTAGTAAAAGTAAATCATATAGAAATATATGATCAGACAATTATAAGTATAGAGGAACAACCATTTTATACTGATATTGTATTTTTCTTAAAGAATGCCAAGTGTCCTAATGCTATGACAGATAATCAAAAGAGAAGTCTCAAATTACAGGCTCAGAGATATACCTTAGTACAAGGAGATTTATACTAGAAAGATAGAAATGGTGTATTACTGCTATGTCTAGATCAAAGCCAACCTGAGAAAATATTAAATGGAATGCATGTTGGGGTCTATGGAGGCCATTTTTCTGCCAAGACTACTACCCACAAGATCCTAAGAACTAGTTATTTTTGGCCTAGTTTATTCAAAGATACCCATGCATATGTTAGGAGATGTGAGCCATGTCAGAGGTTCACAAATAAGTTAAAGTTTTCAGGAGCTCTGTTACTAAATCATGTAAGTGCAGGAGCCCCTTTTTCTATCTAGGGAATTGATTTTATAGATGAATTCTCAAAAAAATCTAGTGGTGGACACAGTTGGATATTAGTAGCCACAGATTACTTTACAAAATGGATTGAAGCTATACCCACAAAAAAGCCAACAAGTAAGGTTTTTACTGAATTCCTGATGGAAAATATATTAACCAGATTTGGTGCACCTGTAAATTTAGTAATGGAAAATGCCATGTGTTTTAGGTTACATGAGATAAAATATTTTTGTGAGAAGTATGGGGATAATGATTTCATATCCACCCCCATACCACCCCCAAGAAAATGGACAAGTTGAATCTATTAACAAGAGTAAATTAAATTTTTGAAGAAGACTCTTGAGAAGAACAAGAGGGCATGGCATACAAAACTAGAATTAGCACTATGGGCTGACAAGATAACAGTTAAAAGGGCAATAGGAAAATCACCATTTGAACTTGCATATGGTGTGAAATCAAGATCGCCTATTAATAATTTGTTACCAGTATACCAGTTTATACAAGAAGAACAATTAGAGCTTTCTACCAGTGTGAAAGACAGAGTAATGTAGTTGACATAGTTGGATGAAATTAGAAAAGATAGCCAGAAAAAAAATATAAAGTTATAGAAAAAGATGAAATATCTATTTGATAAGAGGGCTAGTAATAGAAAAATTCCAACCAGATGACCTTTTTTTGTAGTGGAATGTAAGAGAAAAATATAAAGGAAAGCATAAGAAGTTTCAGTCATTATGGCTTGGACCTTTTATCATCTCTCACAGCTTTGGCAAAGATTCTTATTTTCTGAAGAATATGAATAGAGAAGAATTTGAGTTGTCTATGCATGGGCAATTTCTAAAGCCCTTTTTAAATTGAAAATCAATTTTTCATGTACAAGTAAGTAAATTTGTATCATATGTACAAAAGTAGGTTTCCCTTTCAGTTGTGTGTTTCCCTTCAGCAATAGGTTAATCAATGTCAAATAAAAGGTCTGCAACCAGAGATTCTGAGATTCTTGTCATAAAATTTTGTTTAGCCATCCTCAGAGAGAGCCACTGTTGGTTGTATTTCCTGTTCTCATGTTTGCCTTGTAAAATTTTGAAGTTTCTTGTCTCTCCTATACTTAGAAAGTTGAAATCATGGTCAAAATTGCCTATATGCCTCTGAATTTAAATATTTTAGGTCAAAACCTAGTTGAAAATGCTTAAAACACTAAGCCCTTAGGACATTTCTGTGTGAAAATGCAAAAAAAGCCCTAAATTTCTTAAACAGGTTCTATTTTGATGTTACGTTTTGGTACTTAAGTCCTAGAAATATGCATGTGCTAATAATTTATCCCTTAGTCTCATAAAAGAAAGAGAATATTTCAAAAGATTGTGAGACTCAGTGAATTGTCTTTGTCATGCTATCTCTCAAAAAAAGGGAATATGCTTAAATGATTAAGAGACTTAGCGTAGAACGTCAATCTGAAAGAAGATCAATGGTGGTCAGGTAGTATCTAAATTAGATTAGGGTTAGTAATTCTATCTCGCAACTTTGAGTTTTCTCAGTCACATTGTCTCCAGATATAACCCGGGGTATGTGTTAAATTAAAATCCTAAAGGTTTATTTGTTGTCGCTAGGTCTCATAATAAAAAGTTAGTTAAGTGAATGATCATGAGATTTAGCAACAACCGTTCATATCAGTTTAAATCCAATGGCAGTCGGGAAGTCTCCCAATAAACTCTGAGGTTAGTAAATCATTTAGCGACATTGATTTTTAACAGTCACATTATCTCTGAATAAACTATGGTTGAAAGTCAATTTGAAAAGTAGTGTTATCGTCAAGTCTCAGGATAAATGATGAGTTAAGAAAAGGATTCTGAGACTTGGAGACAGTTGTCCAATCAAAGTAAGATCCAATGGATAGCATGAAGTTGCTTATAAATTTTGAAAAGTCAACAGTCATTTAGTGATTATCAGACAAGGAATAATATTGGGACACGTGGATAAGTATGATAAAAACAAAGGGTATAGTCACGTAGTCTCTGATTAATTTTTAATATAGTGAGATTATTTGGCAATTATGAGACAAAGAGTGCAGTCACCAGGTCTCATGATGACTTAGGTTATACATAAAATATTAAGAGACTTAGAGGGAGCCATTAAATGCTATCAGAAAGAAGATCAATGGTTGTTGGTTAATCTCTGAATAAATTGGCCAGGTGTATTTTCTTCCAGTGACTAAGAGCCAGAAGGGAATAAAGGTAAAATTATGTTTTAGTCGCTAGGTCTCAAGACATATTAAAATTTGATATAATTATTATGAGACTTAATCTTGGCGTTAGATGCTAAACAAAGAAAGATCAATGGAAGTCGTGAAGTCTCTTGAATAATTTGGTAAAGTGAAAATTATTGAGCGACAGTGAGACAAGCTCTAGTCGTGTAGTCTCCAGTCAAAATATTTAACTGATAATTCATTCAGCAATTAAGAGACAAGCCTTATGTCACAAAGTCTCATAAATGATTAGGGTTATATCAAAGGATTATGAGACTTGGCAAAAGGAGTCCGATCAAAAGGAAATCAATGGTGATCGCATAATCACAAAATAAACCCAGAGTAACGTAAATATTTCAGCGACTTAGCTTTTCATAGTCACATGGTCACCAAAAGGAAATCAGATGTTGAACTGAAGCTAATAGCACCTTTTGTCGTCAAGTCTTGGAAATTAATCATAGTTAAGGTTTTTTTTTGGCAACATGGAGATAAGCTGAGGTCGCGAAGTCGCTGATAAGGAAAAGTGAAAGTTAAGCATGGTAAACATTAATACAGAATGTTGATGTGCCAAAGTGGAAAAGCCATCAACAAATAAGGATGCAGATAAGTTATGACAGCTTGGAAAGGTAGCTGAGGTGTATGAGGATCAGCCAATCAGAGAATAATTGACCTCTTGTCGAGTTTAATAATGATTTTCATCAATTCAGCACTCATTTGAATTCGATTTCCTATCATAATTAGAGGCTACGGCTAGGAGAAGCATTGATGTCATAGTATGTTGAATTGAAGATAGAAGTGATGGGATTACCCAATTATGAGCTGTGTACTTTGATCATTCTTTACCATAAATAGATGAATTGTGCTTCATTTTCATTTACATTGCTTTCAAAGTTTAGAGAAAATAAATTTCCAGGTTATCAGTGTTTCTAAATTTGAGAGTTGCCATCTTGTGAAAGATTAAGAAATACCGATTTCCAGTTTAGAATTCAGAAAAAATTGGTTGTTTTTTATAAGCTTTTGATTGTTTTTAGTGCATAGCAAGTTCAAAAGTAAGGGTTTCCAGTTATAGTTTTGTTTCAATATCAGTAAAAGAGTGTGATAGAAACAAACAGCCAGGATGAGTAGAGCAGTCAGTGTAGGTTCCACCAGTAGGAAGAGTGAAGAAATGGAGGATGAAGCAATGGGTAAAAGGAAGTTCTCAAATGAATTCTTGACACTGTTTCCTGGATCGACACAGAACAAGAAGTCAAAAGATGATATTCTGAGTGATGACCTAGCATACATCCTAGATGCCAAAACTCCAGGTTCATCAAGTTATTCTATTTTTAACTATTTTTATAAGAATTCTAATGAAGTTGTACTTGTGTCGAACCCTTGAACATGTGGGTTAGTCAAGTTAATTGTGCCTGATGTATTCATAGATACAAATCTTGTTTTAGCATTAGCAAATAACTATGATGCTATTTCTAAAAAAATTAATAGGAATGATGGTACTATACTAGTGGCCTTGAACTTGAATTATTTTATGAAAGCCTTCAATCTTTACTACCCTATGTCAAAAGAGATTGACTTGAAGAAACTAGAAGCTAGGTATGGGAAATAGGCAGGGGTAGTCAAAATTTTAGTACAAATACATATTCCTAGGAAAATCAAGAATTATATTGCCCCTATGCCAGGACTTGCTCCTTATGCTTATAAGGATTTAAACCATTATATCAAATACATTGGTTTTGCACTCTGTAGAGTTTTAGGAAGGGACGAGGGTTCAAAGAGAATTACTATAGATGTCTTCATGATTACGCTAGATTTGCAGGATGTTTGTGCCAGCGCTACCTATGATTATATTCAATATATAATTGATAGAATGCATGATGGGTTTGTGGCTATCTAGAAAAAAGAAAAGGAGCCCAAGGTTTTACATTATTCCATCCTAATGCATTTGATAATGTATTACAACTACTCTGTCATCGATCTGAACAATTTGAGGCCACAAAGAATGCATCAGGGTTATCCCAACCTTATTCAATTTTGAATACGAATTTAGAATTATACTACCAAAGATTGTGAGTTCTATGCATTCAAGAATTGGATACTCTATCCATTATTGCAATGTTTAGGAGTGAATAAGACTAGATTTCTAGCCAAGTTGCTGCAATTACTATGACCTTGTGAGTATGTACACAAGTGGCCTAGATATCATAACTAGGGATATTTCTACTTGGAGAAAAAATTTACTATAATCAGAGTATATGGATTTCACATCCACCCCATATATTTCCATTTCATGTTCTTGCTAGAATTGCAAAAATGGAATTCATATGGCAGCTTATGTTGACAAACAAGGAACATTTGGCTCCTCATAGAAAGGGGACCTTCACTCCCAGATAGTTCAAAGTGTATCAGTTTACTATTGGAAAGAGAGCCATAGATTTAGTAAATAATTGGCTAAGTCATTATATAATGGGTGTGACATTGTGTAGGTATGTTGATACAGAGGGATTCATTGCCAGTGCCAAGAAGCTTATCACCCCAACTATTCCTTACACTTATGGGCATGAAGAGTGCATAGAAGAAGATGTCATAAAAAATGTCATTGATGATGAGGAAGTGATCTCAAGAGCCAATAAAATTAAATATTTAATGGACCTGTAAAGGAAAGTAAGGAGGAAGGGATTGTCTTTCGGAGGGTTTTTCCCTGATTTACCCTATTTAAAGAGAATATAGGGTATGATTGATTCAGACACTTTATTGTGCAATCAACTAGAGGATGCATTAGTAATTCCTTAGAAGGGTCAACCAGAGCATTCTGAGTGAGAGTATGATGATGAAAGTGATGAAGGTTACCCCTCACCCATTGCCCATCCAGTCAATCAGGTAGTAGAAGAAGAACAAGTAGGAATTGAGAATATTATTGACCATATAGAGGTCTTGGAAAAATAAGTTACTAATGAGCCTTCTCTCAAAAGGAAAAAAGATTGAACTTGGAAAGCCTTCTCAGGCATTCATTTGTGTAAGAAGAGAGAAGAAAAAAGGATAAAGTCAGTGCTCTGATTCCTGGCAATAGGCCATATGATCATCAATTGAGGAAGGATATTAGAAAAGGAAAGAAGTTGCAACAAGATGAAGAGGATAATATTGAATTACATATTAGAACATGCATAGATGAAAGATTGGTTCATCAGAAACAATTCTTGGATGATGATAACTTCATCAAAACCAAGGAGTTTAAAGATTTCCGTAGGTGGAATAAGCAACAAGAAGTTGGTAAAAAGCTACAATTGGATGGAGGGGAACCAGTAATAGTAGAAGCATTACAGGCTATAGAGGATTATGATCCCGAGATAGCGGAAATCTCTCCATAGAAATCAAGTAAACTGGTTAAAGCCGGTGGGATGCTACCTGTTTAAGGCTGGGATTTAGCCTCAACATTTATTATTGATCAGATAAGGAAACAACTGAATTTAAAATTATCATGAGAAGTCCAGGTTGGAGAATTAATAAAGGGATTTTGTTATAATCCAAAAATCCCAAGTTGTTGCAATGTGGAGCCTTGCTCCTAAGGATTAGAAGCTAGCCTTATTATTTATTCAAGAGAATATGGTGGGTAGCCAGATGGTATGGTTAGTAAACAATACAAATGATATGGAGATCTCACAGGTGTTGTCACATTTTTCTCAATTACATGTGGCTAAAATAGAGCAGATATCACTAAGATATAACACTTTGATAGAGGAGACCAGTGGCATTGTGAAAGATAGAGAGCTCTGTCAGATAAAAATCCATTCTTTAGAGAAAGCAATTAAGGATTTGACTCAGGAATTAATGGAGAAGCCTGAGGTTATCCTAGCATCACCTAAAGAGGTTGCACATGTTGAATTCCAAACAGAGATGACAGGGGGAATGTTGAAATAGAGGATCAGATCAAGGAGCATAATGAGATTGTCCTAAGATCACTTATTAGTATTTTTCAACATTGGATTGACATTTTAAAACATAAAATAGATCTTATCTTGAATGCATATAATAATCTTCTTATCCTGCATGCTGAGGTGTCAAGTTTTATTTCTATTTTGAACCCCTACTTTCAACATGGTCTAGTAGGACTCAACTATTTGAAAGGTTGGCATCTCTACAACAACACAAGAATGATCTGCCAGAGATTGTCATTGAGGTTGGTGATGAAATTGAGAAGATAAATTTAACTTTGCCTTTCTTCAAGGGAAAGTTAAATCAGATTGACGCTAGAATGAATCTTTTTGGATCAAACTTCAATAGATTTATTCCTCTGATCAAGGGAGAAGATAGTCAGATCAAATCCTTGGAGGCATGGAGAGAAGAGTTAATTGACAACAAGTTGCCTAAAAAAGAGGCATTTATTACTGATAATGCAGAATTAGATATAGAATGTTACAACAATATTTTGGATGAAGCCTTTAAGGCTGAGACTGACATCAATAAATTTCTAACAGATGTCAAGAGTATAAAAAATACTTGATGGAACAGGTAGAAGGACAACTTGAGAACATAAAGAGTTTTAATTGGCTTGTTGAACATGATTTAGTAGCATGGGACAAACTGACCAAGCCAAAAAAGAAGAAAGTTGCTGCAGAGGACATTGATGTCATTGATGAAGAATATAGGAATAATTGGCGCCTGCTCTATGAGCACAGGGAGGTTAGCAATCTTTAAAAGATTAGTGTAAGTTATCCTATATTGGCAGTCACTACATCATATTTATACTATCACATGCTATCCTGAACACATGTAGACAAAGGCGCCAAAATTCAGAAAAAGACAAAGGAGGAAATCAGATTTCATTCTTCATTTTTGTCCTCCCACCTCTTGGTCTATTCTTGTCTTTTGTCTTTTCTATATTTTTAGGGTTAGGTTTCCTAAACCCTCCAAATCTTGTGTCATCCTTATTTTAAGGATTCCAAGATGGTTTAGGCCTATATATAGTTCTTTTCTATCATATTGTAGAGGTTTGGAAGTTGAAATTTGAAAATCAATGAAATATATTACGAGGGAGACTACTAAAATTTGTCTGAGCCTTTGTATTATTTGTCTATCTATATGTATTTAAAGATTTAAGACATTAATAAAAATATCTGCAATCTCTTTTCTACATCTTGGATTGTCTCTTTTCATTACTGTTATTGCTCTTGTATGTTTATTTGTAAGGCATTTAGGCATATTGATCACAAGGTGGTTGTGCAGTCATTTGTAAGCTCCTTCAAGCAAGGATTAATCATTTCAAGTGACCCTAGGGAGCTTAGAAATAGTTTAAGGATCTGATGATATAGTTGTAGAGAGAGGATAAGCTATAAGGCATTTTATCTTTGTTTGCATATATTTTGTTAATCACCTTACTGTGGAATTATACTAGATATTGACTCATAACCCAAGGTTAAGGCACTGGTTTATAGTTGGTTAAGTAATTGATCATTGTCCAACCAATATTTTAATTCATTAAATCATTCACACTTCAATATACATTTCATTAAAGTAATTATGCTCAAATAATACAATTCAATCTACTGATTCCTTTGAGAGAGAATAAAACTAGGTTATCCTTCCTAAGGTTATTAAGAACTAAAAAAACAACAAGGATGAGAATCCTTATTACTTTAATAATTGTTGTTTTCAAGATACTAGTGTGGATCATTAAGCTCTATATCTAGATATTCATAGTCTTTTGCATAGTCATTTACTTATTAATCCATTAAAAGACATTTCAGCACTCCAGTAAGAAGATAATCCACTTAAAAGATACTACAAATCAGAAATCAAACATAGGTAATACCTGTCTGAGCCAGTGGATCTCAAAAAAGAAGGAGGAGGTAATAGTTTCCCCATATGTTATCTAATACCCTCATCAATTAGCCTTTCTTTTGTATGAAATAGGAGCCTGCATTCAAGTACACAACTATACTATCATTTTAAAATTGTTTTTGGAAGAAAAAGAGCTAACATACTCTCTCACCCATGACTTGATATGACCCCTAGAATCATAATTTTTAGCCTTTGCACTCTCCATATAATACATGATTTCAAATATTTTTGCACTTGCTCCAAAGTGCCTCAACCGATAGTAAACAATCAAATCTAACAATGTTAGGCAAGAAAGTGCCTTTCCTTCTAGGAGCAATAAGCTCCTTCTCCAACCATAGTAATTACCACATAAATTCCAAAATGCAATTCTTTCTAGTACATATATTGGCAGTTTATGGGGTGCATGTCTACACCCATCTACCCTGAATATTGTGAAATCACCCCTACAAATAAAGTCAAAATAAAATCTGTGAAACTCTCATCTGGGTAAAAGAAGTAGGGATCCTTTCTACTTGTTCTCCCAATTCTCTGATCAACTAGATTGTGAATCTATCATGAAACATAACATAATAAACATCTTTTCTATTGTTATCCCATGCTCTGCACCACAATTGCACATGAAGCCTATTTCCATGACTATCTATAGTAGTAAATTTAAAGTAATTTTAGAAAGCACTATTATTTTGAAACATGAACATGTGACATATTAAAGAACAATGTTTTAATACAACCTGACTCTTCCATTCCAATAAGTGACTATTCAAAAGTCTCTCCAATTGAGTAGCTATGTCATATTCAAGAGAAAAATATGCATTATTTGTTATCATGCACTAATACATCATATCCACTAGCATTTTGTCATTTTGGTCCTCACCCAACACCTCTCCCCAAGCACAATAGGTTCTTTGTAAAAAAAAAATGAAGTTAGTTATATAAGGAAACAAGGCTTTGTTACCTGAATAGTCCCAAGAGATAAGTTAGAGGGAGGGGTGAATCAGTTATCTACAAGATTCAATTATTTTTTAATTAATTACATTATAACTTTAAACATACACTTAATAAGATAACATAGAATTGAACAACACAATTTTGGTGACAGGGTAAGAAAAATTAGGTTAAAACCTCGGTGGGAATTAGCACACACAAATAACTGTACTAATTTAGAATGATCCTTGTTAGAAGATCTTGCAACCTGCTTAGTAGTTGATCTTTACAATGCAATAAATATAGAGACCTAGTCAATGGTTGGATCCTATTAGAAGTCTTTTACAAGTAACCCTATTAGGAGTGAGGACACACTGTCCATGAGCTCACTGCTCAAATGATGAAGGTTGCAACCTTCTGTAAGGTAGATATACACTATATCTGATAATGAACTATTTGAGTAGAGTTGATGTCTTGATCAGTTCTAATGAATTGTAATCTTCTTCTACTTCTTCACATAGATCTTAAACTTTTACTGTCCAACTTTCTGCTCTACTATGTCTTTTCTTTTTCACTTCATTTTCACACTTTACGATCATATTTGAACTGCTATATGTATCTTCTCCAAGGATAAGGTCACGACGGCTGTAGGAGACATTTTAGCAAGTTCCTTGTTAGCTTAACTAAGCACGCAATCAATGTTAGGACTGTGCAACTCAAGATGAGTGGACACATCGCTTCACATAGTCGGCTCTACCAAATTAACTCAAACATCACGCTTCTATTGAAACACATTTAGCACCTTTGGATAATCATCATTAACCCATAAATAAACATGAATATAAACATGCATATCGCAAAGATAGGTGCAACTCAACAAACAGTGTAAATGCATCGGCTCTTAACAGATAATCTCCAAAAATTGTAACTGCAAAAATAGATTAACTTAACTCATTTGTAACTCCATATCTGAATCTACGTGTATGAGAATTCCATCAAGAAAATTTCTACAACATAGATTTAAAAGCGCAAGGCTCCATAATATCTTTACTGATATGAAACTACTATATATTATATGTTGTCATCAATGACAAACATATAGTCAACTATTTGCACAGAAGGAAATCTCCAACAATCTGCCCATTTGACATTGATGGCAACATATGATATGAAAAACACCATCAACCCAAATTAAGCTTCTTCTTTTTAAAATATTCTCAATATCCTCGTCAAAAGCTCATCTTAACTGTTGCATCTCTTTTTACTATATTTTTCATTTCTATATACTCCCCCAGAGTATATGCTCCCCCTTACAATATACTCCCCCTTTGACATCAATTGCAAAGGGTGCCAAAAACAATTAAGCACAGGTACTACTCTAGAAGTAGAGTAGTCAACCATTCATCAGTCACCTAGGATTGATGCTCTTGCTACACACTCTAATCAGACTCGGGAAAGAGAATTACTCCCAGCTTCTCCTTGAGATACTCAAAAGTATCTTTTTATAAAGGCTTTGTAAAAATGTCTGCTAACTATTCTTTAGTGCTCACATAATCCAACTTTACTTCTTTGTTTGCAAATTTTTCTCTTAGAAAATGATATTTGATCTCAATGTGTTTTTTCTTTGCATGCATCACAGGGTTCTTTGACATATTGATAGTGCTAGTGTTATCATAGTGAATAACAATAGGATAATCAATCTGAATACCAAAGTATTTAATCATCTCTTTGATCCAAACCATTGTTGAACAATTCAGTGTTGTTGCAACATACTCAACTTCTACTATTGACTGAGAGATACAATTATGTTTCTTTCTTGTCCAAGTAACCAACCTATCTCTAAGAAATACTGCTCCTCCTGAGGTACTCTTCCTATCATCAACACGACATGCCCAATCTGCATCTCTATACACATGAAGTTGTATATTGTCTGAGTTAGGATACCATAAACCATAGTATATAGTCCCTTTTAAGTATCTAAATATTCTTTTTATTTCCATTAGGTGATTTTGTTTGGGTTCAGCTACAAATCTTCCAACAATGCCAACTGCATTGGAAATATCTGGTCTAGATTGAGTAAGATATATGAGTTTTCCAATCATAGACTTGTATAATGTCTTTTCAAATGTTGTGGAGTCATCTTCTTTAGAAAGCTTGCTTCCTTTTATCATGGGGGTGCTTATTGGTTTGCAATATTCCATTTTGAAATTCTTCAATATCTCCTTCACATACTTAGACTCATTTATGAATATGCTTAGTCTATTTGTTTTACATTTAATCCATAAAAGTATTTGATAGGTCCAATCATGCTCATTTCAAACTCACTTTGCATCTCTTTAGCAAATTCTGCACTAAGCTTGTCATTACCTCCAAATATAATGTCATCAACAAAGATAGAAACAAGTAGTAGTCCATTTGGTGTCTCTCTCATGAATAAGTTACAATCTTCTGCTCCCTTCTTGAATCCAATCTTTTTCAAGTAACCATCAAGTCTCTCATACCAAGCTCTTGGGGCTTGTTTAAGTCCATAAAGGGATTTATTTAGTCTGCATACCATGTTTGGTTTGTCTGATAAATTAAATCCTTCAGGCTATTCTATGTAAACTTCTTCCTTCAAGTCATCATTCAGAAAAGCTGACTTGACATCCATTTGATATACTTTAAAGTTGTTGAATGCTGCATAGGCCAAAAACAACTTGATAGCTTCCAGTCTGCTCACAGAGGAAAATGTATCAGTGTAGTCTATTCCTTCTCTCTATGCATATCCTTTACATACCAGTCTTACTTTGTTTCTTACCACTGTACCTTCTTCATTCATCATATTCCTAAATATCCACTTTTTTCCAATCACATTTTTGTCACAAGGTCTAGGAACCAATTCTCATGTATCATTCTTTCTTATCTGATCTAATTCTTATTTTATAGCTTTTTGCCAATCTGAATCATTAGATGCATCTTCAACACTTAAAGGTTCAATTTGTGAGAGTAAACATACCTCTTCATCAACTATTAAACCTTTTTCTTTAGATCTTGTCAAAACTCTAATGCTCTGATCTCTAATGATATCTTCCTTTGAATGGTATCTAGTTGTGAATTTTGGAACTTTAGGTGTGACATCTTCATTTGTAATCTGATAATCCGCTTTGCTTGTTTCAGGTTCATTGTATGATACATCAATAAAATCAAACATTTCTTCAATAACTGTTTCTTTATTGCTAGGCCTGGGTTCATCTTCAATCATAGGTGTACAATCATAGTATATTTCTTGAATCATCAACTTCTCATCAATCTTCACATCTATACTTTCAATTATTTTCTTCAATCTCAAGTTAAAACATCTATATGCTTTTCTATTAGTAGAGTAACCAAGGAAAATACCTTCATCGCTTCTAGCATCAAACTTACTAGCACCATCATCTCTCTTGATGTAGCACTTGCTTCCAAAGATTCTAAAGTATTTTACTATAGGTATATTACCAAACCAAATTTCATAAGGTGTCTTATATGTGTCTAGCCTTAGTTGTATTTTGTTGATAGTATAGACTATTGTATTGACTGCTTCTCTCCAATAGGTGTGTGCAAATTTTCCTTCTATCATGATAGTGCGCACTATGTCAAGTATGATCCTATTTCTTCTTTCTGTAATCCCATTTTGTTGAGGGGTTCTAGGAGAACTCAACTATCTTTTGATCCCATGTTCTTCACAATACTCATAGAACTGGTCAGAGGTGAATTCTCCTCCTCTATCTGATCTCAAACACTTTAGTTTTAATCCAGACTCATTTTCACCTTTAGCTTTGAATATTTTTAACTTCTCAAAAGCTTCAAACTTATCCTTTAAGAACACAGCCCACATCGTCCTTGAAAAATCATCAACAAACAAAATAAAATACCTTTCTCCATAGTTTGATCTTGTTTGAGTAGGACCACATAAGTCTGTATGTACAAGATCCAATTTTTTTTCTACTGAATTTTTCTTTCTTCTAAATGATCTCCTTACATTCTTTCCCATCACACATTCTATGCACATAGTATCAACTGGTCTTGCAATAATAGAAAGATCTCTTACTACCTTTACATTTCTTATCTTTACTATGTTGTCAAAATTGATGTGACAAAGTCTTTTGTGCCATATCCAACTGTCATCTACTTTTGTAACAAAATAAATTACTTCTGAATTGAGTTGAAAGACATTACCTTTTGTCTTAGAGCCTGATGCAATCATATCTCCTTGTTTGTTGTTAATGATGCACTTGTTGTGTTTGAATTCTAGCTGATATCCTTTGTCAAGCAATTGTCCAACACTTAGTAGGTTATGATGTAAACCTTCAACATAAATAACATCATCTGTCTTGTTCTTTCCATCTAAGGTAATAGAACCTCTGCCTATGATAGGTTTGGGAGTGTTATCTCCAAATCTAACCATACCACCTTTGTACCTATCAAGATGTACAAATCTATCTTTGTCTCCTATCATGTGATGTGAGCATCCACTGTCAATGATCTAGTCAGTTCTGATGTCTACTTTGGAAACTAATGCTAACTCTTGTACTTTCTTTTCATCTTCATTGTCCATTTATTCAAGAATTTTCTCAATGTATTTAATGGCAATCAATCCAATTTCATCTTCTCCTGAGTCATCATCAGTTACACCATCTTCAGCATGATAGCATTCCTTAGTATATTTGGGCTTGTAATCTGATCTGAACTTCTTGACTCTTGTAGGACACTCAGATGCAAAATGGCCAACTTTGTTTCATGAAAAACATTTGAATGGTAGCTGTCCTTCATATTTTCCTTTACCTTTCCTTTCTTTCTTGGAAATCATAGCAATGATTTCTTCTAGTTCCATATCCACTTCTTCTTTCTCATTTTTACTAGAGTTGCTCAAGGATTTCTTACCATGGACTAAGGCTTTGAAAGTTGTTTCACTTTTGGGTTCTATCTTCAATCTTGATATCTCAAATGCAGAGATTTTTCTAATCAAAGTCTCTCTTTTGAAGTCTTTTGAAAATTGCATAGTCTCATCGAAGATATTGATCTTTCTCTCATAGTCTACTGTCAATGTAGTCATTGATTTGTTCATTATGTCTTCCTCTGAAATTTCTCCACCATTGTTTCTGATTCATCATATTGCTTCATTAATCCTCTGATTATAAGCTCAGATGTTCTCTTCAGGTAGCATCTCTAAGTTGTTGTACTTCTTTTTCCATGTCTTTCTCTGCACATTCTTTGCTTGGATATCTCCTTCAAACATATCTTCCAAATACTTCCATATGGTGTAGGATTTGTCTACTTTCTTAATCTCAGAGAATTCACTGTCAGATAATGCACTTATAAGGGCTTCCTTGGAAATTTCATTAGTGGTAAAAACATCCTTTGGTTTATTAGTAGCATCATCATTTGCAAGGTATTTTAGAGAGGGAACAATAGCTTATTGTGTGGCTATTTCAAAAATCTCAAAACCAACACCACTGTAGATGTGTTATCATTTTGTTCTTCCAGTCAAGATAATTTCCTCCATCAAACTTAGGACTCTCTTTTCTAAAGTATGTCATCTGATCTACGTTAAGCTGTTAAGCTTTCTCTCCAAGCCACTTGGCTCTGATACCAATTGTTAGGAATAGTCTGAAGAGATAACTGAGAGGGGGGGGGTCAATCAGTTGTCTACAATATTCAATTATTTTTCAATTAAGTAGAGAATAAAAATAAACATACACTCATGTTGGCTAACAGATTTGTTCTCCTTAAACCTTGATATTTATCTTCTAACTCTATGACTTTGAAAACAAATCATTACACAACAGTTGGATAAGCATTTACTTTTCTTCCCTCTGAATTTTACAAAAGGTACAGCTCCCTTCTAAAGATATTCAACGAATGGATAGTGCAATCTAACATATAAGCTTTTAACTGAAAAGCAGGAAAAGACCTCTCAACTGTTCTTGGACAGATGAGGTAAAGCAAAGGAAACTTGCAAAGCTAAACAAGAAACAGAAAACTACTTGGTAGAGGAAAATTAAACTAAGTGACTGATCAAGAAATTCAGAATAACTAAATACTCATCTACAGAAAACTGGAACTCAGAAATTTACAATAAATGACTGAAAAGGAATTGCACATGCACAAGATCGATATATAACTCTCTCAAAGTAGAACATATATATTTCACCATCTGATTCAAAGATCAAAATAAATTCATGCATGAGTATTCAGATATGACTGGCTCAAATTCCAGATATCATCAGTCATTTAAACTATTGCAAAACAGAAAAGAACTTATGCTGCTGTCTAAATTCTATCTTTTTCCCTCTATTCTATTCTACTCTAACCCCTTGCAAAATCTTAAGCTCCAGCTTAAATAGTTTAACAGTCCGAGAAAGCCTCCCGAAAAACCCGGCTTCTTTGACATAATCAAAGCAAGAAATAGTTATCAGTTACAACCAAGTTCTCGGAAAAGATTTAAAGCAGGATAAATTAAGAAAACAAAACTGAATCTGATTCAGTTTTCTTGCGCATCCGCTGATGTGGCTACCTTTACCAGCTTCCATGACCAGAAGACACGGAGTAGCTCCTGAGTAGGCGGGGCGTGCAGATTCTTTAACGCGGTAAACTTGGCATGCGTTGCATTTTTCTCCCACCGCATTTTCTGGATTTTCTCCGCCTGTTTCGGTAGTTGCCCCCGGTTTAAGATCAGCATAGCCTCGATGTTGGTGGTTCTAGTGAGGTCGTGAACCATTGGAGCTCCACTCTCTTTGAAAGCATTCATTTCATCGATGAAGGACTTAACTAACACATCGACGCCCTGATCCCCATCTTCCAGTTGTAAAATGCCTAAGGGATTTACTATTTTGATATCCTTCAAGGTGTCAGAGTGAATTTCCTTCACTGCTTTTTCCATGATTCGCATCTGAGAAATGGCTGATTTGAACAATGTGTTCTTCCAGCTGAAGTTTTTCTTTAGGATGAACAACTTACACGGGTCGACTAACTTCATGGGGTTCTCAGTCAAAAACTATTTCACTCCATAATCTTCAATTTCCTGTACTCTCTTCACAATCTCTGCACAATTTCCTGCCTCGCTTTCCCAGATTGGGATCAAAGTCTGGATCTCCCCCAGGAGTATTTCACCATCTACGTGGGTGCTCACGAACTCCCTTATGAAAGCGCTTCCTTCTGCTATAATACCATCTGTCCATGACTTCATTACTTCTTTCCAGGTCCTACCCTGCTGCACCTGTTTGACCAACTTTTGATTTTCTGCCGAATTGGGGTTGAATCCTTGATGAGCCCGTGCTAAAGGTATTGCACCATTCTCAGCCAATGAAGAGAGAAATTCCGCCATGGTTGAGACTATTTGCTTCAATTCACGCTTCTCTTTGCCATCATTCTGCTACTGTCTGAGCATATGATCCACAGAGAATTTGAAAATGTGATCGCGGGAGTCTCTGTTTAGCACCCCCAACTCCATCTTTGTTATCTCATAATCCTCAGGCTCAGGATCCTGTGTTTCTCCCATAGGCCTTACTATGGCGATTTTGGCAGTAACCTTCCCTGTAGATGGGTCTGTTATTAACCTCACATCGCTCTTCATTCTTTTAGCTTTCAGAGTGTGTGTTGCATACCTTGTAACAATTTCTTTAACTGGCATAGACATAGGTTTGAAACTTCTCCTCTTGTTAACCGATTCAGTGAGCCATGGTGGGACTGAACTAGGCACCATTCAATTATCGAGGGTCTTTATAGGTGTATCTGTAACTTGAGATAGGTCTTGACAGTGTGTGAGAGCTTCCTAAACCTTCCCTTTGTGATTGGGGGTGAATGAGAGATCTTCATCATTGAGATCATCGACATCATCCAAATAATCAGGTTCTTCTGAGGCCATCTGATTCTCTTTTTAGACCTTGTCCTTGCCCTTGACCTTGGTGTGGTAGGGTGTTTTACTAAGGCTATCTTCTCCTTCAATAATATTTTTTCACCTGCATTTGATAACAAAGGAGAATCATTAGCAAGAGCTTGCTTTACATTTCTAATAGGTGACCCAGTATCATAATGTGTATCTGTAAGGAGCTGAACTCCTTTCTTCCTTGCCATGATCCAATTCTCAAATTATTTGAAAATGCTACGGGCCCGGAGTCTGATATCACTAGATTCCTTTCTGCTCCAATCGATGATTGGGACAGCTTCTGCTTTGAAAAAGGTGGCGGATGGATGAGGAACCTCTGAACCGTCATCTTCTATACTCATGATATCAAACTTCAATTGCAGTAGCTTGATCTGAGATACAGTAAGCCTGGTTCGATCTCGCTCCCAAATCATTTTCTCATCACCGAGATTTTCCCATAGATCCTCAAGATGATAGCTTGGGGAAGGGCATTTTCTTAACCCCAGGGTCTGCCGGGAAAAACCTTTGCTATCAAATCCCGTCCTTGGTTCATAAAAAGGCATGTGAAAGTTCAGTAAATTGCTCCACACAACAGATGCATCCAACATACTGTTACAGACTAGATGGCCTAATTTCACTGGGAACAAAGAGTTCCACTTGTCTTCCGGGAGAGCAGTTTTGATAACAATGAACAGCTGTCTGCAAACTTCTGCAAGGATAAAACAGTCAAAAGCGTACCTCGGCAGCTTCAAGGGTTCCTCTTCGAATCCTCCTACCTGAATATAAGTGAAGCGGGGAAATTGAATGTAAAAGCTAACAAATACTTTGACCAATTTCTGAGCATTGTCTGAAATCCTTTGGTTCGGCTTGCCAGCAAGTTCTTGATGCAATTTCCCCCAGAACACATCATGTATTGTTCTGTAATCCTCTAAAACTTTATCTCTTCTCAGTAATGGGAAATACTCATAGATAAACAAGCTTTCATTCCAAGGAGCTTTCTGGATAGGAGATAGATTTTGAGTGCAGGCCAAACAATACATTAGGTACAAGGGCATATAAAACCCTTCTTTGGTCATTTGATTCTGTTTGAGTTGATCCCTAAGAGATACGGCTATGATCTCGGACCAGTCTATGTGCTGTCTACCTTCTAGGATGATCTCTACAAAATGAAACATCCAGTCGTCAAAGAACAAGGCCTGTTCTGAAACTTTTAATCGGTGGAGGAGAACAACCAAATCATGTACCAGGGGGTTCATGTGATCCTTAGTGAGGGATTTGGGCAACCGCGACCCTCCTTTATAGTTGGTCTTCGTCCATCTTCTTGCTATGTGGCTTCTATTTCTGTCAACATTTTCCCTAAATTGGGCCAGGGACTGGGTAGGAGTAAAGTTGACAAGACCTTCATCAGGTATTTTGAAAACTACTGCAATGGTCCTGTGGTTCAAAGGTATTAGGGTTTGACCATCCGCGTTTAAAATACTCTTCAATTTTACATCATATCTGTTGATACATTCCTGCACTAATTCTGGACAAACGGTGGAAGGTGGGAATGCAGCCGCTTCTAATAGACCACTGGCTAAGA
>MU226017.1:2519598-2535483 GCA_018584345.1 Thuja plicata
TCAAGAAATCAAGAGAAGAGATAGAAACTGTGGAAGACTTACAGAACTCAACAAAATCGAAAGGAGATGAAGGGGTAATTGTATTTCTGGGAAGAATTTTTACCTCCGTGCCCCTTGAACTTGTGCGTGTTTCTTCACCAGTAGGCTCCTTTCTTTTTGTGTCTGCACTTGTAGAAGCTGCACCTAGAACAAACTTCTGAGTTCGTTAGTTTCTTGTTAAGATAGCGCAGGCTGGATCCTATAGGGTTGCCAATACACTTCCTCCTTGCTCTGCCCCAGGTACATATTCTGAGTAGAAAGAACCTGACGAACCCACGTCTGGAGAATATTTTTCTTCATGAAATTGTTCGTTATTCATCTCATCTCTGGCTGCATTGAGTTGTAAGTATCTTAACCATTCGGTACACGTATCCCCATCATGATCGGTGGTTAAATGGAACGAGCACATAGTTTATTTGGGAGCAGGCTCTATTAGCAACCTTGGTTGCGGGCCAGGTAGAGATTTTGTCTACTGTTGGGTGAATTGCCTTCGACTTATATCCTGATAAGGGGGTTGATAGGAAGTCGTTCTGTTCTGCTTCCTTTTTAGCATAGCTATGTCATTCATAAGCCTCTGTATCATTGGATCTGTATTCGCAGCTCCTGAAGAACTGCTCGGAGTTTGTGCTTCTCTCTTCCACTTGCCGGTGGTTATGAGAGTGTCTTCAAGATCAATCGCTCTGGTTTGGGCATCTTCAAAATTTGGAACTCCGTCTTTCAACAAATGGAAGCTTACATCCGGCGGGACTGCATTTAGGAAGTAAATCTTTTTGTTCTCGTCACTTGGGGCAGCGGTCGTGGGAATTATTTTTAGAGTTCTATTGAATTTAGCCATGAAATCTCTCATCGGTTCATGTATCTCCTTCTTTAACTGACTAAGTTGTATCAATAAAGAGACTTCATTGTCAGGGGTTTTGAACCTTCTTTTGAAAGCCCACTTCATGGTGTCCCAATTCGTGATAGATCCATTCGGCAAGTGACTGAACCAATCGGTAGCAGCATCTACAAGAGTTCTGACAAAAAGTCTCACTACCACATCTTCGGTAGATACGCTCATGATCCCACAAGTGGTTTGGAAGGCATTGAGATGGTCATCTGAAGAGACCTTATTGTCCCCGCTGAACTTAGGCAAAATTTGATTGGCTCCTTTAGGTAAATCAGTAGGTTGGTTAACCCCCAGGTTCAAAGGCCCAATGTGTTGGCCCCAAGGTCGATTTCCAGCCATGAATGGAAGCTGGAAATTCAAAGGGTGGATATTTAAGACAGTGGGAATTACAGTACCCGGAGAAACAATGGCTTGGATAGTCAAAGGGACAGCTGGGCTTTGCGGGGGAGATGAGGGTCGGCTGACAGTTTGAGACTTCCTTCTTCGGGAAAAATTTAAATCTGATTTGAAATTTAGGCTTTCCAACAGTTCAAAATCTTCATCCACCAATCCTCTGCTACATTCCCCCCTTGTGTATCTTCTGGTTGCCAGTTCAGGTATCTGTTTGAAACTCAGTTCTGTTGCTGACCTTGTGCAAGTCTATCAACTATGACAGCTTCTCTAGCAATAGGAATACCTCTACAAGTGTTCACCAATTTCTTCTTCTCTCTCAAGTACTTCTTGAACCCGGTGGAATTCTTGATTACTTCGTCTGAACCTCCAAGCAGCTGAAGCAAGATCTGAGATCAAATCTTCCTGTGTGTCTTCAAAACCCAAATTTGGCTGGAGAACAGGGAACACATTATCATTTGGTAGCACCATTATGTGGCATTATGACGGGAATGGGACTAGCACACTTGACTGGTCTTTCCCCAGTAGAGTCGCCAAAATCTGTTGGCTAACAGATTTGTTCTCCTTAAACCTTGATATTTATCTTCTAACTCTATGCCTTTGAAAACAAATCATTACACAATAGTTGGGTAAGCATTTACTTTGCTTCCCTCTGAATTTTACAAAAGGTACAACTCCCTTCTAAAGATATTCAACAAATGGATAGTGCAATCTAACATATAAGCTTTTAACTGAAAAGCAGGAAAAGACCTCTCAACTGTTCTTGGATAGATGAGGTAAAGAAAAGGAAACTTGCAAAGCTAAACAAGAAACAAAAAACTACTTGGTAGAGGAAAATTAAACTAAGTGACTGATCAAGAAATTCAGAATAACTAAATACTCATCTACAGAAAACTGGAACTCAGAAATCTACAATAAATGACTGAAAAGGAATTGCACATGCACAAGATCGATATATAACTCTCTCAAAGTAGAACATATATATTTCACCATCTGATTCAAAGATCAAAATAAATTCATGCACAAGTATTCAGGTATGACTGGTTCAAAGTCCAGATATCATCAGTCATTTAAACTATTGCAAAATAGAAAAGAACTTATGCTGCTGTCTAAATTCTATCTTTTTCCCTCTATTCTATTCTATTCTAACCCCTTGCAAAATCTTAAGCTCCAGCTTAAATAGTTTAACAGTCTGAGAAAGCCTCCCGAAAAACCCAGCTTCTCAGACACAATCAAAGCAAGAAACAGTTATCAGTTACAACCAAGTTCTCAAAAAATATTTAAAGCAGGATAAATTAAGAAAAAAAAACTGAATCTGATTCAGTTTTCCTGCGCATCCACTGATGTGGCTACCTTTACCAGCCTCCATGACCAGAAGACACGGAGCAACTCCTGAGTAGGCGGGGCGTGTAGATTCTTTAACGCAGTCAACTTGGCATGCGTTGCATTTTTCTCCCACCGCATTTTCTAGATTTTCTCTGCCTGTTTTGGTAGTTGCCCCTGGTTTAAGATCAGCATAGCCTCGATGTTGGCGGTTCTAGTGAGGTTGTGAACCATTGGAGCTCCTCTCTCTTTGAAAGCATTCATTTCATTGATGAAGGACTTAACTAACGCATCGACACCCTGATCCCCATCTTCCAGTTGTAAAATGCCTGAGGGATTTACTATTTTGATATCCTTCAAGGTGTCGGAGTGAATTTTTTGCACTACTTTTTCCATGATTCGCATCTGAGAAATGGCTGCTTCGAACAATGTGTTCTTCCAGCTGAATTTTTTCTTTAGGATGAATAGCATACACGGGTCGACTAACTTCATGGGGTTCTCAGTCAAAAACTGTTTCACTCCATAATCTTCAATTTCCTGTACTCTCTTCACAATCTCTGCACAATTTCCTGCCTCTCTTTCCCAGATTGGGATCAAAGTCTGGATCTTCCCTAGGAGTATTTTTCCATCTACGCGGGTTCTCACGAACTCCCTTATGAAAGCACTTCCTTCTGCTATAATACCATCTGTCCAAGCCTTCATTACTTATGTCCAGGTCCTACCCTGCTGCACTTGTTTGACCAACTTTTGATTTTCTACGGAATTGGGGTCGAATCCTTGATGACCCTATGCTAAAGGTATCGCAACATTCTCAGCCAATGAAGAGAGAAATTCTGCCATGGTTGAGACTATTTGATTCAATTCACGCTTCTCTCTACCATCTTTCTGCGACTGTCTGAGCATATGTTCCGCGGAGAATTTGAAAATGTGATCGCGGGAGTCTCTATTCAGCACCCCCAACTCCATCTTCATTATCTCATAATCCTCGGGCTCAGGATCCTGTGTTTCTCCCATAGGCCTTACTGTGGCGATTTTGGTAGTAACCTTCCCTGTAGATGGGTCTATTATTAACCTCGTGTCGCTCTTCATTCTTTTAGCTTTCGGAGTGCGTGTTGCATACCTCGTAACAATTTCTTTAACTGGCATAGATAGAGGTTTGAAACTTCTCCTCTTGTTAACCGATTCAGTGAGCCATGGTGGGACTGAACTAGGCACCATTCGGTTATCGGGGGTCTTTACAGGTGTATCTGTAACCTGAGATAGGTCTTGACAGTGTGTGAGAGCTTCCTAAACCTTCCCTTTGTGATCGGGGGTGAATGAGAGATCTTCATCATTGAGATCAACAACATCATCCAAATAATCAGGTTCTTCTGAGGCCATCTGATTCTTCTTTTCAGACCTCTTCCTTGCCCTTGACCTTGGCACGGTAGGGTGTTTTACTGAGGCTGTCTTCTCCTTCAATAATATTTTTTCACCTGCATTTGATAACAAAGGAGAATCATTAGCAAGAGCTTGCTTTACATTTCTATTAGGTGACCCAGTATCGCGGCGTGTATCTGTAAGGAGTTGAACTCATTTCTTCCTTGCCATGATCCAATTCTCAGTTTCTTCGAAAATGTTGCGGGCCCGGAGTCTGATATCACTAGATTCCTTTCTGCTCCAATCGATGATCAGGACAGCTTCTGCTTTAGAAAAGGTGGCGGATGGACGAGGAACCTCTGAACTATCATCTTCTATACTCCTGATATCAAACTTCAATTGCAGCAGCTTGATCTGAGATACAGTAAGCCTGGTTCGATCTCGCTCCCAAATCATTTTCTCATCACCGAGATTTTCCCATAGATCCTCAAGATGATAGCTTGGGGAAGGGCATTTGCTTAACTCCAGGGTCTTTCGGGCAAAACCTTTGCTATCAAATCCCATCCTTGGTTAATAAAAAGGCATGTGAAGGTTTAGTAAATTGCTCCCCACAACAGATGCATCCAACATACTGTTACGGACTAGATGGCCTAATTTCACTGGGAACAAAGAGTTCCACTTGTCTTCCGGGAGAGCAGTTTTGATAACAATGAACAACTGTCTGCAAAATTCTGCAAGGATAAAATAGTCGAAAGCGTACCTCGGCAGCTTCAAGGGCTCCTCTTCGAATCCTCCTACCCGAATATAAGTGAAGCGGGGAAATTGAATGTAAAAGCTAACAAATACTTTTACCAATTTTTGAGCATTGTCTGAAATCCTCTGGTTCGGCTTGCTAGCAAGTTCTTGACGCAATTTCCCCCAGAACACATCATGTATTGTTCTGTAATCCTCTAAAACTTTATCTCTTCTCAGTAATGGGCAATACTCATAGATAAACAAGCTTTCATTCCAAGGAGCTTTCTGGATAGGAGATAGATTTTGAGTGCAGGCCAAACAATACATTAGGTACGAGGACATATAAAACCCTTCTTTGGTCATTTGATTCTATTTGAGTTGATCCCTAAGAGATACAGCTATGATCTCGGCCCAATCTATGTGTTGTCTACCTTCTAGGACGATCTCTACAAAATGAAACATCCACTCGTCAAAGAACAAGGCCTGTTTTGAACCTTTTAATCGGTGGAGGAGAACAACCAAATCATGTACCAGGGGGTTCATGTGATCCTTAGTGAGGGATTTGGGCAACTGCGACCCTCCTTTATAGTTGGTCTTCGTCCATCTTCTTGCTATTTTGCTTCTGTTTCTGTCAACATTTTCCCTAAATTGGGCCAGGGACTGGGTAGGAGTAAAGTTGACAAGACCTTCATCAGGTATTTTGAAAACTGCTGCAATGGTCCAGCGGTTCATAGGTATTAGTGTTTGACCATCCGCGTTTAAAATACTCTTCAATTTTACATCATATCTGTTGATACATTCCTGCACTAATTCTGGACAAACGGTGGAAGGTGGGAATGCAGCCGCTTCTAATAGACCACTGGCTAAGACTTCTACAACAAACTCCTCGTCAACATGAGATGAGAATTTTGAAGTTATGGTATCAACCGAAATCCCTAACAAATCTGTGTCTGTTATGACTGGAGCCCTACATTCTAGATTCTTCACGTTTCCAAAGAAATGCATGACAGACTTCATATTTGCCTAAGAAGAAGAAAGTCTACCAGCTCACTGCTTGAAATATTGAATTTTAAGGAACAACCAGAAATGAGAGGCAGAGCTCAAAAAAGCTACCTGTATGATTTGAACTCGACCAAACCACCTTTCCAGCGCCAAGATCCTGCAATGCATAATAGGGAAAAATGACTTACCCAACTTCTTTTTAGTTGTCGTTTGAAGCGCGGGATATACTCCTTTATGCGAGTATTAATAGGGCCTTCAATACCAAGTGGTGATAAGCAATAAATGCTTTCAAATCAAATTAAATCTTTGGGATCTGCCACCTTTTCCGATCATAATTATTCACTCTCAAACCAAATATTTTCCACCTGTGCAAGTGATTTCCTTGGTTTCTATGTACTGACCTAGCAAATGAAATCATGCCATGTCAATCGGCCCATCTTGTCAGGTCATCACATCATTATTGATCCCGCCGGCAGTCTTTTTGAACTACTTTGAACTACTTTGAACTGGAGTTCAAAGGGGTTCAAAGAGGTTCAACCTCTCTTAAGAGGAAAAATGCCGTGCGCTTTCCTACAAGAACACATCGTTAGTAATAAAAGACTTAGGCCGCTATTGAACTTCTTTGAACTAATTCAAACCGGAGTTCGAAGAGGTTCAAAGTGGTTCAAATGACTTTAGAGGATATGTTATCGGTTTAAAATAGACCGAAACTGATACCAATGATGCCAAAAGCTTAGATTTGACAGACTCAAATGTGTAAAGGCTTTTGGAAGAACCAACAAGGTGGAAAAGTGAACAGAGTGAAGCTTTGACCATTGTAGACATGTAAACTTGGAAAGTTCAAATAGAGGCGACTCTTAACCATCCAACAACTCAATAAGATAACACAGAATTAAACAACAGAATTTTGGTGATGGAGAAAACCAAATTAGGTAAAAACCTTGGTGGGAATTAGCACCCATAAATAACTGTACTATTTTATAATGATACTTGTTAGAAGATCTCGCAACCCTGTTAGGAGTTGATCTTTACAATGTAATAAGTACAGAGACCTAGTCAAAGGTCAGACCCTATTAGAAGTCTTTTACAAGTAACCCTTTTATGGGTGAGGACACACTGTCCAAGAGCTCACTGCTAAAATGATGAAGGTTGCAACCTTCTGTAACGTAGATATACACTATATCTGATAATGAACTGTTTGAGTAGACCTACTGTCTTGATGAGTTACAATGAATTGTAATCTTCTTCTGCTTCTTCACATAGATCTTAAAATTTTACTGTCCAACTTTCTGCTCTGCTCTGTCTTTTCGTTTTCACTTCATTTTCACACTTTATAATCATATTTTAATTGCTATATGTATCTTCTCCAAGGATAAGGTCACAAAGGCTATAGGAGACATTTCAACAACTTCCTTTTCAGCTTAACTAAGCATGCAATCAAAGTTAGGACCGCGCAACTCAAGATGAGTGGATGCATTGCTTCACATAGTCGACTCTACCAAATTAACTCAAACATCAAACTTTTGTTGAAACACATTTAGCACCTTTGGATAATCATCATTAACCCATAACTAAACATTAATATAAACACGCATATCCTGAAGATAGGCGCAACTCAAAAAACAGTGTAAATGTGTCGACTCTTAACACATAATCTCCAGAAACTATATTTGCCAAAATAGATTAACATAACTCATCTATAACTGCATATCTAAATTTGTGTGTATGAAAATTGCATCAAGAACATGTCTACAACATATATGTAAATGTGCAAGGCTCCATAATATCTGTACTGATAGGACACTACTATATATTATATGTTTTCATCAATGACAAACATACAATCAACTATTTTCATAGAAACATATCTCTAACAGGATTTACCTTGCATCCTAGCTACTTGATTTCGCTCCTTCCTATTCATAAAGAAGAAAATTTCTCTCAAACCAAAAATTTTGATCAGGCACTCACATTTTGTGTGGAAACCCTCCTTGTTAGTTCTAGAAGTTCCATGAATATTAAGCCAAAAATATTCCTAAATCATTTGTTTATTTATACACAATAGAGGGCTACCATCAACCTTCCTCACAGTTCTAGTTTCAAACCTATAATTCTTAAAAAAAGCATCAATTAGCTCAATATTCACAAATACATTTGGCAATATGAGCTTATCTATCTCCAAGTGCTAGGGTTTACAAACTAGAATCTTCTCATCCCTTTTGGAATAGAAAGACCAAAAAAAATCCTTACCATGCATAGTTATATTAGCATCACTACCATTCCTTTTGTTGTCACCAAACATACTCTTGAACCCAATGTCTTCAGACTGTAGGACCATTTTTAATAGGGTATACTTTGGAGGATGAATGATTTTGTCTCCTATAACTACTTCCTTCATCTTCCTAGGCATGATTACAATTTAAAATTAATCTAAACTAACTTCAAAAACTAACTTGTAGTCCTACATGCACCAACAACCCATCTTGCTCAAAATATTTTCACAATTATACCTTGCAGTGATGTTCACATTAACACCTCTTACTTCAAAATGAAAATGTCTTCATGCGAAATGATTTTCTTTACTATCCACCACCTTGTTTGACTGATATAATTAATGTGTCGTCAATTTGCAGCGCCTAAGAATTTCAAAATGTGAAACCCCATCTTTTTCGCCAAATCACAAACTCATCTTTTATTCAATAGTGAAATAATACATGTTGCTAGTTTGGACACATCAAATTTTATTAATAGTGAAATAGTGCATGTCGCTATTTCAGAATGCCTTCAAATGTGACTATGAGAAATAGAGAAAAGCTACAATTCTAAAGTCAAAAGCATCTTTTTGTGAAACATTTGAGGAAAATGAAAAATGTTATTTTTTATCGGTCCCACTAGTGGCTCTTTCTAGAGACTAGTCATTTTATTCAAATTCCTTCAAGAATCCATGTCTTCTTTGAGTGAGAAGACCCTTTTGTAGCTTCACAACACCAAACAACCAACAAAACCAAAACTTGAAAAAAAAAACTATGGTACAATTTTGAAGAAGTTTTAAATTAATTGAAAAAATGCTTAAGGAACTGGGCATGAACATGTAGCTCCTAAATCTCTTCTGAAGTTTCCTCCAAATAATAAGAATCTTTACCGACCTTTCAACTCATTATATATGGACCATCCCATAGAGGTTCAAATTTCCAATATTTTCCTTTATCCTGATCCTTTGCATTCCACTTGAGAACCCATTCTCCTTGCTTGAATATCCTATCCACAATAGTTTTGTCATGAATTTTTTTACACTATTTCTAGATCTTTTCACTATGTTTATGAGCCCTCCTTCTGTTCTCATCTAATTCTGTGAATTGTTACAACCTATCTTCCATAAAATTTATCTTCAATATTTTCATCAATCAGGAACTTGTATACTCGTAATAAGTTATTGAGGGGCAACCTTGCCTTTTTTCCATATACAAGCTCAAAAGGGGAGTAGTTGGTAGACCTTTTCACAGTAATCTTGTCACCCCATACAACCATCTACAATTTTGAATCCCATGATCTCTTATTATTAGAAAGTACCCTCTTGATAATTTTTAGCAAATTCTTGTTGTTTGATTCGGCTTGGTCATTCCCTTGTGGGTGATAAGAAGAAGCATAAGATATAATGACTCCATGATTATCATAGAATTCTATATATTCTTTGGACCTAAAACACATTGCATTATAAGTGATTATTCTAAATGGCACCCCAAATCTTGTCAAGATGTTCTCTTTGAGGAACTTAATCACAGTCTTTCTATTTGAATTTCTTGTAGGTACAACTTCAACCCATTTAGTAAAATAATTTATGGCCACCAAGATTCATGGATGACCTCTACTAGATTTTTCATGGATTTCACCAATAAAATCAAAACCCCACATAGAAAAAGGTTCTTGATTTTGCATAGTCCTGAGTGGCAATGCTCCTTGATACTTCAATTTACCAGAAATATTTTTACAAGCTTCACATTTATAACATACTTAAAACTATCTTGAAATAGGGAGTACAAGTAATAACCCATCCTCAAAATCTTATGAGAAATGCTCCTGGCTGAAAAATTTCCTCCACATAAACCATTATGCATTTTTCTTTCAGACCTTTTCAGCTTGATACTGATCCAAACAAAAAAGAAAAATGCACTCAAAATTTCTCCAATATAAATCACCTTGAATTAGAACATGCCTAGAGGCCTGCAACTTCAATGACCTTCTCTGATTATCATGTTGGGAAGTGATTATTTTTTTATGATATGGGACACCTATGGGTTTTCATTTATGGCAACATATCTGGTATATTGATTGATTGGATTGAAGTATAGTTTTGGAGATACAGTCTTCATAATGATTAAGTACAGAAGTAGAAATACAGAGTATGAAAACATTGTTTTGGGTATCGAACATCGAGTACACTAATTGGTGATGAGAAATATTAGAGAGAGATACTATGGAATATGTATGACCTCCACCTGATATCGAATGGGTTTTGGTGATGATTACAGTAAGTTAGAGTGATCTGAAGACATGCCACGACATCAGAACAACATAACAGAGCAGTTGAATAGTAGTGATGATTTAAGGAGTATGTCATGGACTCCTGACAAGATAAGTTGGATTATGACTTTGGGTAACCTATATTTTTGTTATGTAAGAGCACCAACTTTGTATTTTCTCTTTACATTATTAATTCTATTTTGTATTGACAACTGACTATATAATAATTAAAGAGAGCCGACTTGTTGATGAAAAAGATATATATATATATATATATATATATATGAATGGCATAACAGAGGATGATAGAGATCATTGAAGAACCTTGATTGGAACTATATAAGCATTGTAGATGCTTGTTTTGTTCATTACTGAGAACACTTTTTAATAGAAGTTTTTGTTGTAAGAGTTGTAATCTTAGTTGGCCCCTAATAGGGTTTTGTATACCTTTAACAGGGTTGTTATTCCTTTAACAAGGAAATGTACTATGTAATATTCAGCTCCTAACAGGGCTAGGTCTCCTACCAGGGACACTATACTTTAGTGCATGCTTGTGGGTATCATCCCCACCAGGGTTTTCCCTTGGCCAAGGTTTCCTCAACAACAAATAATGATGTTATGAGTTCTGTGTTATTTTTTTATGTTCTTTTCATTTCTATAATCATATGGTTTATTTGGAAATGGTTTGAGTTTAATTTAAAGTGTTGTAATATTGATTCACCCCCCTCTCTATATTACTCAATCCTAACAATTGGTATCAGAGCTTTTGGCCCTTGGAGAGAAAGTCTAACAACTTCAGGGAGATCATAATGGATTCAAAAAATCTACAAGAGAACTTTGAAGTAGGACTTCAAGAACTGGATAAAGAAAAAGAAGAAAATGGTGACTTGAGATTAAATCTAAGAAGAGCTGAGGGATTCATCAAGAAACTTAAGGATTAGCTTGAAATTTCCTGAAATTAGAGATAGGATCTTATGGTTCAGAAAAAAGAGGATTTAGACAATGATAATTCAGATCAAATAAAGCAACTTGAACAAGAGAATGATACTCTGAAACTTAATAATGAAATGATGGATAAAGAGATTCAACAAGAAAATAATGCTAAGATCAAGAATGCAGAAGCTTTGAAATATGCCAATACTCTAATGGGACAAATGAAGATTGACCTTGACCATTACAAGAACAAGTATCTAGAACTGGAGAAATATAATCAGATCATAAAAGGTGAACTTTTTGAGACAAAGAAACACATTGAGAAAATTCACATGAGCAGTGACTTGATCGTTGAATAGAGAGAAAAATAGAAACCTAAAGGTGATAAGAATGGTATTGGCTTCAATGAAGCCGAATGTTCTAAGAATCAAGAATAAAAAATTGATGCAAATATTGATGAAGAAAAACCTATTTCTAAAGAACCTAAAGAATAGATTAGACCTTTCAGAGGTAGATTTTTTGGATGTAGCAATTTTGGACACATGAAGAGAGATTGTAGAGGTAATACCCCTTTTATAATTTTTTCTGGTTATTGTTTTAATTGCAATGCATATGGGCACAAGAAATAAAAATGAATAAAACCTGATCAATCTAGATACAGACAAGACAATAACAAAGGAGAATCAATAGCTAAGGTCACATGTTACAAATGTAATAACCTTGGACACATTAAAAGGAAATGTAAATTATAATTTAATTAGAATAGAAAGCCTCATATATGCTACAAATGTAACAATCCAGGTCATTTAGAGAAGTTTTGAAGGTATAATAGAGTAAATAACAAAAGAGAACCACCTCCTATGGATACAAAGAAGAATGAAAATGATACTAGTAAGATTATGGCATAATACAAGAGTGATTTTGATGATTGTTTCAGGAAAGTAGAAGATAAAAGTAGTGGTAAGGTATGTAGAGTCAAAGAGTCTAATGATATATTGGTTTAGGAAGAGACAATCGATGCTACTAGATCTTCGCCTAATGCTAGCGAAGAAAAATTGACCTAATTTTCCAAGCATGGCCTTAAGGGGAGCACTGGATGAGAAAAATAGAATATATCCAGACCCTAATTATGTGGATTAAGCTCCACTGAGCTTAGGTATGATATTTGCAGACATCATGGAACTTATATCTAAAAGTACAACATTGGATGATGTATAATTTGTGATCACGAGATTTGTGATGAACTAGATAGTATTGGGTAATGCACGTTTTACACTTAATAATGTATAAAGCACCTGATGGTTACCTATTTCTTTACCATTTGATGAGTAGTGACCTAAGGAGATCAGAGAGCAGAGAGAATCATACTATCTAACAACTACATTGCATGATCGATTGAAGTGGAGACTCAGAATTCATCATGTAAAAGGTATTTACATCATCTACTTATATAGAAGGTATGGATGCACCTTTGATTTATGATGTTGTAGATCAACCTAGATATAATTTTAAGAAACATCCATTCAAGTCTTGTGAAGACAACCCTGAAGGAACATTTTTCAAGACACCGTATGACATTTTGCATGTAGAGGATATTAGGGCATACATTCATTGCAAGTATGATATACTGGGTGTTGATGAAATTTCTACTGAAATGGAATACATGACTGATAATGGAAAAATGAGGGATCAATTCAAACACATTGACAATGTGAGCATCATGAAAATATTGGATTTGTATGAATTCAACAAAGATGAATGGTTAAAAATCTTACTCGGAAGAGTTCATGATCATTTCATTTGGATAGGAGAGCAACCTATAAAGATATGTAGTCAATTGATTCATGAGAAAACTAGGTTAGACAACACTGGAGTTATCCTTGTGACTGAGAAGAACATAAAGAAACAAGTCAAAACCCTAACACATTCAAAATGGGACAGGCAAGCTATGACAGTGAATGATATTTTCTCATAGGATGTCAAATTGATTGCGATGATACTTGGATGCAAATTCTATTACAATAGTAGACCTAATTCAGTATCTATAGGTGTTATCATGATGGCCTACAAGATGGTGAAAGAAAACACTACTTATAGCCTATGCAAGGTTCTAGCACAATAGTTTTTGGAGAATGTTAAACTAATCAAGAAGGATAAATCTAAAAAAAATTTATTTGGCTCACTCTTAATGCATATGTATATCCACATTGAGTAAAAGTTTCTAGGTATGCACCCTAGTGGAAGGAGAAAAGGGATACCTACTCAAATTTTGGAGAGCTATAGAAGATAAAATAGCACATGGGTTGATGGTGAACTGTTTGGCATGATCAAGATTCTTCAGAGACAAATGAAGGAAAGAGTCTGAATTCCTGAAGAGCTAGTTGAAATATTCAAGGATACATTTTTTTATGGTTGAAACTGATTTTTTATGTTTTGAGGCAGTTATACCTAGGAATAAATGGTGTTACCCTATGGGCTATGATGTTAGTTCAGAAGTTCTAAATATGAAGATTGAACATGTGTTGGCATCTAAAGTAGATACATCTTAGGAGAGATGGGAGACCTATGAATAAAAATCAGCTAAAGTCAGAGAAGAGTAGACTAGATGCATGAGGAAAATAAATTTAGATAACATATTTTATGACTATGGAGCTAAGGTAGGTTTAAGAAAATAAGAGATGAGAGATGTAAGGAAGAAAATAGAAGAGAGATATTCTAGATTGGCAAGCACTACTAGTGTAGCCCTTCCACCTCCAAAGATTGAGTAGATAACTAGTCCACCTTCTACAATAATTGATATAACCAACCCTTCACCACCACAAAAGACATCACAGGAAGAGGGAGTAAAACTAGCACCTCGGAGAAGAACGAGATCCACTAAACTGGATTCACCTCCTAAAGAAAAGAGGGATGAAGGAGAATAGAAGAAAATCGAGAAAGAAACCACAAGTGACAAACATGTGTGGAAGCCTGATTTAAAGATGTTGGAGAAGAGAGCTATTGAGCAAGGTAAGCTTGTTTCTATGAGAAAATACTATGATAGGTATGAGGAATTTGATAAATTGAAGATTGAAGACATACTAGTAAATCATTTAATTGTTTTCAAGAAGAATATACTAGATTTAGAGGGAAGTATACCTGAGGAACTATATGGTAGACTGGAAATAAGGAAACATTTTGCACACATTGAAGATGAGGCTATTAGGAATCAAGCTATTGATGACATGTTGCCAGTAGTTTTAATACAAGAAAGAGAAAGAATACTTAATGCACTCAATCCCTTATTGAGAACCAAAGCAAGATTAGTAAAAATTATGGGCAAGAAGTATGAAGATGTTTTACAAGAGACTCAAAAATCATTAGATCAGATACTTATGAGTAATATTCCTTAGAACACTCCACATTCTAAACATACTACGCCCACACCTATAGGAATTGGTGAATGTTCTAAGACATCTAAGGAAAGTGTGGAGATAAGTGAAGATGTCATGCAACCATATTTCAATGTTTCTAGTGTGCCTATGACCCTTGACACTTCACTTGATGAGAAGGACCCATTTGCATAAAACATTCAGAACTCAATGAGTGATGAAGTAGAAGAACAAAAAGAGGAAGAGCATAAAATTGAGTTCGGATAGCAAAGTGAGACAAATGTAGAAAAAGAGAAAAATAAAAGAGTTGAGGTAAAAAATGAACCTGACACATATACTACTCTATTGTTGGAAAGTATGGACAAAAATTTGAGTACTGATGTTGACAGAATGGATGTTGATGAGTTGATGAGACTATATTCCATCGCATTCTGTAAAGCAAAGGAAAGCTCTGAGAAGAAAGGAGATAAAAATTCTAAGGTAATCACTAGGTCTATCAATACTATGAACAAAATTCTCCCAGTACCTATTGTATTTCAAGGAAAGGATGAGGCAGAAAATCTGATTTTGGCACTAGATGACTTTGATAGTCACTATGAGTCTTTAGTGAAGATTGTTGAAGAGAAAGTAGAGAAAAGCTATCAAGAGAATAAGTTAAAGGAATTTTTCAAGTCTATCTCATGGGACTTGGGCATTCTGAGAGAACCTACATCTAAGGCTAGAAGTTGTGTCACACATGGAAGGATATTATACAGCTCCATTATATAAATCCTATCAGACCTATTTAAAATAGTGAAGATATTTTAGAAAAGGAAAGCGCTACACTGAATAGAACAATGGATAGTTGTGAGACCTCCTCACAATCTATATTAGAGATGGATAGGGAAATAAAAAAGATTTATGACAAGATGAATGTATTGGATATTGAGAAAGGGAGAGTCATAACAAGATTTGGTATGTTGAAGAGTCTAATCACTCCTAAACTATCAATTCTTGAAGTTCATTTATCTAATATGGAGAAGACTACATAATCATTAACAAATTATATGCCCATAGAGTTGAAAGTAGTAGAGACATCATCCTATGCACTAAATGGACTAATTCATGTTAGTCAGTTGTTGATTGATTCATGGAGCACTGAAGTGAAGGTCATGGAAGACACCTTTTAGGATGTATTTAAATTGGTGAGCAAGTACTGAAGTCCTACAATTTTGTAAATTTTGGATGCACCTTTGTCATTGTTGTCAAAGGGGGAGAAGAGAAGAAAAATGATTTAAAAGAAAATGATAATGAGAATATATATATATATATATATATATATATATA
>MU226017.1:2535580-2567156 GCA_018584345.1 Thuja plicata
AAAGGGAGAGATTGTTCACAGTACATTTTTGGAGATATAGTCTTCAAAATGACTAAGTATAGAAGCATAAATACAAAGTATGACAACATTATTTTGGGTATCGAAGATCGTGTGTGATGATTGGTGATGAGTGAGCTTAGAGGGAGATATTATGGAATATGTATGAACTCCACCTTAGATCAATTGGATTTATGTGATGATTACAGTAATTTAGAGTGATCTGAACACATGCGATGACAACAGAAAAATGTAATAGAGCAGTTGAATAGTAGTGATGATTTAAGGAGTATGTCGTGGACTCTTGACAAGCTAAGTTGGATTATGACTCTGGATAACCTATATTTATTTTATGTAAGAGCACCGACTTTTTATTTTCTCTTTACATTATCAATTCTATTTTGTATTGAGAGTTAACTATGTAATAATTAAAGAGAGCCAACTTGTTGATGAAAAAGATATATATATGAAGTCTTTTTGTAAAATGAAGATATGTATGATGAATGTGAATGAGTAAGGAAAGATATATATGTGAATGGAAGAACAAAGGATGATAGAGATCATTGAAGAGCCATGATTGGAACTATCTAAGCACTACGGATTTTTTTTTTTTTATTACTGAGAACACTTTGTAATAGAAGTTTTTGTTGTAAGAGTTGTAAGCTCAGTTGGCCCCTAACAGGGTGTTGTATACCTTTAACAAGGTTGTTACTCATTTAAAAAGGAAATGTACTATGTAATATTAAGTTCCTAACAGGGTTAGGTCTCCTAATAGAGACACTATACTTTAGTGCATGCTTGTGGGTACCATCCCCACCAGGGTTTTCCCTTGGCCAGGGTTTCCTCGACAAAAAAAAATGGTGTTATGAGTTCTGTGTTATTTTTTTATGTTATTTTCATTTCTGTAAGCATATGGCTTATTTGGAATTGGTTTAAGTATAATTTAAAGTGTTGTAATATTGATTCACCCCCCTCTCAGTATTACTCAATCCTAACATATCATTCAACTCGGTTGGACACTCCATAGAATTAAAGAAATATAATATATATTTATACCAAGGGAATTTTTCAATGCTAGTAATCATTCCTTCCTGATTTGCACAATTGACTTGTGTTGATTCCAAATTAGATTCCACCGTAAGTTTTACCAACACTTTACGTTTCACAATTTTGGTAATCTAGATATTACTACTAAATTCTTAAACTTAATTTATCCATCTGCATCATTTTCTAGTCACCTCATATTGTTGAAAGATATATTTGACAACAACATTTGGCAGATACTCAAACACTTAAGCTCCTACCAAGTAAGGTCTAAAATATTTCACAGCTTTCACCAATGCATAGGCATGCTTTTCTATTATATCATACCTGAGCTTTGCATCTTGCAATGTTTTTCTGAAGAACGAGATGAGCTACTCATGTACTTCATTATTATTTTGTAAGATAACTATTGCAATGGTATGATATGAAGAAAAAGATAAAATATGAAAAGGCTTCATAAAATCTGGGGACCTTAGGATGGGAGCTTCTTTGATTTCCCTTTCAATATTTATAAATACATCAATAGCTTATGCAGTCCAACTCAGGCTTTCTCCCTTCTTCAACATCTTGGCAATAGGTTTAACAATTTCAAAAAAGTTTGATACAAACCTTCTTATAAAATTGATCTTCCCAAAAAATGATTGAATTTATTTTTTCCATAGTTGGAGTAGGAATTTTATCAATGGGTGTTATTCTTTCTAGATCAATTCTTATTTGGTCCTTTGATACAATATGCCCCAACATTTTTTCCTCGGTAACCCAAAAGTGACATTTCTTTGGATTAAGAGATATGCCATATTCTAAATCCCTTATGAAGATTTGTTCCAAGTGGTTGCAATGGTGTTCTAATTTATTATAATACATAGTGAGATCATATTGGTAGACTTCCATGATTACATTTATTAAATCGTCAAATGCTACATCTATTTTCCTTTGGAAATTCTCTCCAGCATTTGTCAATCTGAAAGGCATCTTTACATAAACATAGCTACCCCATGTTGTAGTGAAGGTTGTTTTGAACTTCTCACTTTCTTTTAATTTAATCTGGTTGTACCTAGAAAAACCATCCATCATAGATAGTAGCTCATTTCCTGTCACCGTGTGCAGAAAATCATCCATATTGGGTAATGTGTAAATATCTTTAAGAGAAGACATATTAACGTTCCTAAAATCAACACATATTATGATATCATCATTCTTTTTCCTCACTGGTACTAGATTAGACACCCAAGTGGAGTTTTTAATAGGCTTGATAATTCTTCCATCACTAAGCTTCATTTATTCTTCTTTCATCTTAGGAACCAATGTTGGGTTAATAGGGCATTTTCTTTGACAGAAAGGCTTGGCATCTAGCCTCAGAGGTACTTCATGCTGAAAAAGATCCTATTTGTATGTCTTCAATTCATCATAGGACCATGCAAATACATGTCTGTATTTATTTAGAAGTGCTATCAATTCTGACCTCATTATTGGAACTAAAATTCTCCCAATAAAAACTTCCCTTGGGGAATCATCTAAACTTAAATTTATTCTTTTCACTTCACCCTCAATACTGGGAGTCAATTATTTTTCTATCTTATCATCTTTGCCAAATTCTATCTCAAGGGAAACCAAACCTCTTGGGATTTTATTTGTTTTAATTCATACAATCTATTTTCCAGATAAGGTTTCTTCTCCATCCTCAAACTCTATATAAGAATTAAAATCTATTTCTTGATTTTGATACCTATCTTCCCACTGTAGAAATTTCAACAAGTCTCAGTCATCTTCAAAAACTTGCCAAATGCAAATATTGTCAGGGACTGAGGATCTAGTTTTCACTTCTATCTCTGATATGCCTTCCAAAGTGGAATCATCAACTTTGAGTGCTATATTTGCAAGAAAATTAGCCATATTGTTTTTTGATCTTTCTACCCTATCAATAGAAAAGGCATCAAAATAGTCAATAGTAGCCCAAACCTCATTCCTGCACTGCTTCAGTATTGCATTCGTGGTAGCATATTTTGATATAATTTTTGATATAATCAAATTCTAAATCCTCAAACACACTAAGACATTTTATCATGTGCTTCCTAGCAATGTTCATTCCTAACAACAATGCTTCATACTCTGCCAGGTTGTTGGTGCAATGAAAGGTAAGCAAGAAGGAATATTTAAATGTTTTACCTATAGGAGAAATAAACATCACTCATGCTCCATTCCCCTCCTTGCTCCAAGCTCCATCAAAAACCATCTTCCATATTTTTTCTTCAGTCTGGTCGGTTTGAATCTTGATTGGATTAGTACGAATAATCTCAGGTTGGGAAACTTGAATGGTAAAATTGTCCATATCAGAATGACAATAAGAAGTCATCATCTTTGGGCCAATATTAACAATAATATATGAGGATCTAGGTTCTCTGTTTATCCTAACCTGATTTGTATTTACTGAGTAGCATAAGATAAGTCAAGATGTACATGCCATCCCACCATTCTAGTCCATTGCATAGATAGTAGCATACCATTGTTTGGGGGAACATCAACAACAGTTATATCAGTCCTATATGTTGCTTCTGGTTATTCAAAAATCTTAAAATCTACATATTTCATCACCCACTACAGGAACGGATCTGTTATCCATATCATAGCATTGACCGTATGTAGTATCAACTTCCAAGTTTAGTTATTTCATCACCTCTTCTAGCATAATATTTATGGCTGCCCCGGAATTGATCATGAAATTTTTTAGAAATTTATTGTTTACCAAAATGGTCATATAAAAGGGGTCCACTTGAGCAGGGTGTTTAGTTAGTGTTGTACCAATATAAACCTCTGGGATCACATGATCATTCACATTAGAATCTGCCCCTTTTATTTCCTCAAGAACATTAGTAATCAATTTCATTGCACTTTTCTTATAGTGGGAGAATTTAATCATTTCTAATAATGGGACTGACACTTTCATTTGTGATAAAGCATGAGTGATATCAATGTTAGATGAAGGCATACTCATTGATTGGTTTGTATCTTCATTTTTTCTTAGGATTTTGGCCATTTTATCATACTTGTTTCCATCCTCGTTCTTACTTTCCATAGGTCTTAAAAGAGTGGCATCCTTACATATAAATTTTGACGGCTGACCTCTCTTTAATATTTCCATAGATTTCTCTGGTTCATTTTTAATTGTTATGTTTCTGAGATGATAATTTTTTCTGGCCTGAGCCACTGCTCCCACTATAAGGGCCTTTTTTTCTTCCTTAGTTAAACAATATTCCCCTGCACATGTCATACCATCATCTGACAACTCCTCATATTGTTGAGTGTATCTTTGGGTATCTACATTAATTTATGGTCCATCCTCCAAAGAATCATAATCATCTAGTACTCCATATGTATGGAAAATCACAACAATAACAGTCCTATCTTGATTAAGCTTTTTTTTCTTTGAAAACTCTCTTTCTAAGCTTTGTACTACTACAAACTATGAGGGTGAGTGGGGAAAATTTCATGTCATACACCAAGGGCCTTCATTAACCATATCTTTCCTTTGTTTTTTAAATAGGTTGGGTGTATCCATATTCTATTTTGAGACTTCTAGTCTTCCATCCTTCCATGATCTATTATAGGGAATGTCCTGAAGTCTGAGCCTATGAAAATAGGTCTTTTCATTCTTATGCATGTCACTCTTCCCCACTTTTAATGATAATTCCTACAACATATTTATTGCTTTATCCAATTTATCTTCCTTCTTGACTTTTTTATTCATCTGGGGGTTATGAAATTTTATATCATTCCTTTTTCCAACATTTCTAGTATATTTTCTATTATTCTCAATTATCAGGGCAATCTTGAAAGCCTCTTGTAAATTCCTTGGTCCTCTTGACCTGATCTCATAATTGGTCTTTCTATAAAAACCATCAATATAAAAAACCAAGCAACATTCATTTGCAAGCCTCATGTAGGGAGGGATTTTGTACAATAACTTGTTGAATATTTTGTTAAACTCAATCACTGGTTCATTTACTCCCTTTTTCACACTAGTAACTTCATGAAGAGTGAAAGATGGGTCATTATGATCACCAAATTCCTCCAAGCATTTTCTCTTCATATTATCCCAACTATCAACTGAAGAGTCAGGCAACACGTTAAACCATTCCCTTGCGTCCTCGACTAGGGATTGAATAAAGAGATTCATATAAACACATTAATAAGGGATTTCATTATTTTACATAGCATATTCAAATAATTTAAGATTTTTTTCTCTCGTTTCACCACCCACTCCTATGAATATAGATAGATCCTTTCCCCAATCAACCAATATGTTATGAGGGGCACCCAAAATCCTAGTAAAATTGAAGGGCCCATATTTATTACCATTTATAGGTCCCCTAGAAAAATCTAAGTAGTGAGGCTCATGTTGGTATTGAAAATTGTATGGGGGTGGATGTAAATTGTGGTATACATGTGCAAGTTGATCATACCTAGGCCCTCTGTCAAATTGGTCATTATGGATGAAAGGAGGTTGTTGACCCATTTATTCTCCCTAATCCCTTGGTGGTGGGATATTATTCCCTCTTTCATAATTATAACCTCTATGATTATCATTATGAGGTTGATTTCCCCTTGGTGCACCTTCGTGATTATTTTCTTCCCCAAAATCTATATCATCAAACTAATCAAAAAATTGCTGATATTGTCTAGGAACCGTATATTATTTTCTTTAACCCCTTGAAGATACTGAAAAAAATCTCGTACCTTATTTCTAAAATCTCATTCAATGTCATCAGTATTTTCTTGGGGAGCTTGAAACCCATGAGTATTTGAAGGAGAATCTCATTCAAACCCAGGAGGAGGAGCACCTTGAGGAAAGGATCCGCCACTGAACCCCCTTGTTTGTTAATCATATTATTCTAAAATCTCCCTATCTTGTTGGCTGGAAAAAGGGAGATCTCCATCTAGACTATGTGGGAATGGTTCCATGTCAAATGAACCCTTGTTTCGCCTTAATAGACACAACTCCATGTATTTAAAAGATTGTTTTTCAAATTGAGATCCCATTCGTATAATTAGGAAATATCGATAATTAATACGTCACATGCTGAGAACCTTCTTTTGTTTTTTTATAGATGATTTTATGGTCTTCATGTAGTTTTCACAAGTTAGATTCACCATTTCTCTAAAAGAAGACAATAAATTCCTCCCCAGTGGAGTCGCTAATCTGTTGGGCCACAAATCAATATATTGGAAGGAAACAAAGCTTGCAAGCTACATTATCAATACTGTTAAAATTGATATGGCCAACTGATGGGATTCAACCATAAGCTAATTGCAATCCCCTACTTATTCAAGCTTGACAAAAACTGGGCGGGGGTACCCACTCTTGGTATCTTTCTCAAATCTGAGTTTTTTTATAGTAGATATAAATGATTCCCTCCAGATCATGAAATTAAGGTGTAAAATCCTAAATTTCAAGAGCAGAGACCTTTCATGTTTCACCAATATTATTCTACTACTACCTTTCCTACTTAAAAATAAATAAAACTTGTTTCAATAATTTAAGTATTTTCTTTCTTCCTTCAACATTAATATGCCAATCCCTTATCCAATTGGGCAAAGGTTAACTTCTCTAAATTCCTAATTTTATCTCTAAAAGAGAATACCCCCAACAAATTTGATTGATATTACATGTCATCCAATTCTATCAATGTAGATAAAATGAATCCATAATATGAATTTTTCTAACTCAATTTAATCCTATCAAAGGAACTAGTAAAATAGAAAAATAGGAGTACAACACATCGCCTCTATCTCCTATTTTCTTCAAATTGATGTTACAAAACATCAAATAGTCACACAAGTTTTGAAGATAACAACCAATTCATAAATTGATTATAACTGAGAAACAAATCCAGAAACTTCAATCATGCTTTGGACAAGAAAAAAGGGTATATTTTATTAGTATCAAAATAATCAATTACACCATCTAGTCTTTCCACTTTTAGCCATTTTCTAGTTTATACTACATGGTTTTGGTTCCCCTCCCAAAGGGGAAGCAACAAGCTTCCAACTATTCACCTTCATGCCTTTTCAAATTCACCAATCCTAAATAACTGAAAGTAGACAAAATAAACACACACAAAAAACAACAAACAACCAAAACACCGAAGCTACAAAAGGACAAAACATTACATCACTCCATTTTTTTAAGAATCAATCATCTTTTCCGGTAATACCCACTGTTGACCCAAGATAGTATTTGACCCAATAAGAAATTTGCGCAAAGGATGGCCACTAGTGATGCAAGATGTCATGTACTACAATAAGGTACTGTCTCCATCTATTACCAATAATAACCCTGGATTCAACTACAAATTTAGAGAACCTACTCTCCAATGTTATTACCATATTGAAAAAGGAATTGAACTTATCCAAAGAGAAACTTTGATCCTCGTTTAGAAGATAGATGATTCGTGAATGCATACTTTGATATTCTACTTTCCATTATTCAAAGCCTTTGGCCCGTCTCTCAGGATCCATAAATTTAGGGATCATCCAATGCTTGATAGTACAAAAGGTTGTTAAATTTTATTGAACTCTAGCCTCTTCTCTCACAATATAATCCAACTCATCGAACAAGGCACCCATAGTATCCTTTGTCTCTTTAATCTCCACTGGAGCCTCTATATCTCTCTAAGTAACATCATAAATCCTATTAATTTAAAATTGTGATGACCTCCATATGTTTTCTATGCTTTGGAATAAAGGATTATTCTTCTTGAATCCATCTAGCATGTCATTTAGCAAGCAATGACCTTGATGTACATATTCACATTTTGTAATTATACTTTTCACCCTAAATGATGATACCTTTTCCAAGAAGAAAACAATTCTTTAGAGAACTCTTATTTCAACTTGGTACTAAGCACACTTTCCACATCCTCTTTGATGTCTTGTGGTTCTTGAACTAATGTTTTTTGATCATCCTTATAAACAATATGAGCTTGCTCAGGTCTAAACACTTTGTATTTCTATATTTCCTTTTCTTTATCAGCAAGATTAATATACAATTCATTAATTAACTTAGTCAATTCCACTTTTTTATCAACATAATTCTTTAATTCATCATTTATCCTTTTAATCTGAACCTCATTGAACATGGACTGAAACATTAATTAATTTTCAGATGTAAGTGGGTGAGTATATCCCCCTTTTTGAACAATAGCTATGCCCTCATAATCCCTAGCAAAACTTAACATTTTTTATTCATGGGACCCCTTGAAACTCACCCAAGTGGCTAGATTCTGAGTATTTCGATTATAATCAGAGCCCATAATATTTTATGTTGTATAATATTCAACAATCAAAGAAGAATCATTTTGTTTTCTTACTTTGTCTAAAAGGAAAATTTCTTTGAGGGTTAACCCAGGGACACATCACCCTTTTTCAACACCTCCCTATCTTCCTAATCTATATATTCAATACTATCCAAATTTAGTTCTTTAAACATTTAATAAATAATACCCTGATGTTCTAATTTTTCCATCCCCATAAGCCTGATCTATTTATGCTCTTCAAAATATTTCATTTTCATCCATATCCAAAAATATTTGAATTCCTGAGTTAGCAAAAAATCATCAGTTTGTATGAACCTAGAAGCAATCGCCTCTCTATCATCTCCCAGGCCCATGGGATTTTCCTCAACATCATCTTGCATTTGAGTATGGTAGCCATGCATTTCTTCTCTAAATACAGACATAGGAGATGAAGGACCTACCTCCTCTTCTTGCCTTGTGTCTCTCAAAGTGGGAGCAATTTCTTCATTGTCTCCAATTCTTTTTGATACATCATATGTAACAAGAGGTGGATCTTCAACCCTAGGGATTATCGTAGGAGGTGAATCAAAATCAAAATCATGAATAATTAAATTCTTTATCCTTTTCCTAGGAGGGTGCCTAGGATTTTGTTCATCAGTCACAACCATTTTCCCCTTCAAATTATCAAAATCATTGATACATTTGTCCCATTTGAGGATCTCATATGTTTCCTCGTCATGGGATCTTGGCAAGCCCTTCATCATTCTATCTTTCTTTAAATCTACAAGGGTCTTCACCTTAATGAGTATTTGGGTAATTTGCAAGTGGTCCTCTAGATTTATTATCACATTCTCTTCCACATTTAAAAAAGTGAGTGTACTCTCTCACCCATGACTTGATATGACCCTCAGGATCATAAATTTTAGCTTTTACACTCTATATAATATGATTTCAAATATTCTTGCACCTTCTCCAAATTGCGTGCACCTATAGTAAAACCACCAAATCTGACATTGTTAGGAAAGAAAGTGTCTTTCCTTCTTGGAGAAATGAGCTCCTTCTATAACCACAATATTTCCACATAAAATCCAAAAATAAAAAAAAAATTGGTACATATACTGGCAATTTATGAGGTGCCTGTCTACACCGATATACCCTAAATATTGTGAAATCACCCCTACAAATCCTATCAGAAAATTATGGGTAAAGCCCTCATCTAGATTGGTTTCCATGGGTTTCAAAATTTCTTCAATAGAAGCAGTGATCCTTACTACTTGTTCTCCCAATGCTTGAGCATGCAGATTGTGAATCTATCATGAAACATAGCATAATCAACATCTTTTCTATTCTTATCCCATGGTCTACACCACAATTGCAGATGAAGCCTATTTCCATGAATATCTATAGTAGTAAGATTCAAGGAATTTTAGAAATCACTATTATTTTTAAAGAGGAGAATGTGACATATTAAAGAATAATGTTTGAATACACCCCGACTCTTCCATTCCCGCAACTGAATATTCAAAAGTCTCTCCAATTCAGAAGCTATGCCATATTCATGAAATAAATGGGTGATAAACATAAAGTTTTGGAATTAGTATGCAATGAGAAAAGAATTTGTTCAAACCATCAGTTACACTATACCAAAAGTCAGGTTTTTAGTGCAAATAAAAAATGCTAAGCAAGGAGAAAACCGACGACACAGTTTTGCAGTGTAAATCGAAAGTGCAAACTGAAGATGTTAAAGTGGAACCTAACAGGAGGAAACTGATAGAGGAACCTGACAAGAAGACAAAGTGAAAAATGAGAGAATAAACAAGGAGCAACCAATAGAAAGTTCAACCAGGAACACCGAAAGATAGTCAAACTGATTTCTGAGCATACCGAGCATCAGACACTGAAAGTCAGTTACATCTTGAAAAAAGTGGACCTGATTTCCATGTCAGATAAAACAATTGTATTCTATTTATAGATTCTTGATTTGTTTTAAAACCATTACTTAAGGGACAAGCAACATTATTGTAATTATTTTAATCTATCTAACTGATTAAGAACATACAAGCTAGGAGATCAAGGTCAAGTTGTAAACCTTTGATCATAGAGTTAATTTTGTTATACCTGAAACTTAGTTAGGTCAATCTATCTTATAAATAGATGTTGTAATCATTCAATATCATGGATGATAGGATGAATGTAGCCAACAAGCACATCTATGGATCAAACTAAGAGTTTGAAGAACCAGAACAACAAAAGATAAATTTGGTTATCAACAACCAATAACAGAGGCTACCAAGCAACATAGGTATTAATCAATCACAATAGGTGATACATGTATACATGTGAATTGCAATGGAGCTATAATCAACAATAGTTAGATTGCATACACTTAGGTCAATGATTATTTTTTTCTTCATTCTAAGAAGTGTAGGAAATAAAAGAAATCCTTTCAAGGAAGGTGGATTTAAAAATCCTATTGTAAATATCTTAACTGTGTGCACACTAAACAATGTTGCTAAAGCTCTTAAAAGAGTAGACCTTAAAAAGTCTTCATGGATACTCCTAATAGGGTAGAACATCAGAAGTGATCAAATTGTAAGCCTTAACCGGCCCCTTCCAATTTTTAGATAGTAAAGTTTTTGTGGGCGCCATCCCCACCACAGTTTTTACCTTCTAACAGGGGTTTCCTACGTTACCATATCTTGTGTTATGAGTCAATTACTTTCATGAATGTTTAAATTTTTTATTAAGTTAAAGAATTGATATATCTTACGTAAAGATAGTATAGAATAGATGGTTGGTTATGCAATTTAATACACAAAGGGTAAAGGTTAAAAGAGATAAAAGTTTTAGAGGTACTGATTCACCCCTCCCCTCTCAGTAGAAACTTCCCATTATTTCCAACAATTAGTATCAGAGCTAGAAATATTATTTGGAAAGCTTAAAGACTTAAGAGAAAATACCATACAATGGAGAAGTACAGACTTGAAAAAATTATTGAGAATCAGAAGCTCGAAATTGAGATCTTCTATGAGTAGTATAAAGAAGCTAGAATCAAGATGAGACAATTATTAGATGAAAGAAAGATTATGACATCTCATTGTAATGAAATAGATTACCATGAAGAAGAGATACCAAATCTATTTGAGTCTTTAGGATCTACTACAAGAAAATCATCAGATACATTAGAGGAAATCATCACAAGCTTAAACAAAATCAATCAACATCTAGCTTTACAAGTGAAATCTCTACAAAATAGTCAAGAGACACAGATGGTAAGAATGATTGATGTCATGAACAATGCTAGACAAGCTGAACAAGAGAGAACACTAGATATTGATGATAGGAGGAAGATTAATGAAAAGCTACAAGAAAAAGAGTCATAAATACAAAGACTTATAGAACATCACCATGAGATTAAAAATAAGGTTATTATTATGAGTCAAGAGGCAAACAAAATGAATGTTGAACTCATTGAAAGAACAGAAGCTATCGGTGAGCTAAGGAAAGAAAACAAAAAGTTGAAACAAGAGATAAGAATTCAGCAACAACATAATGAGATAATCAAGAGAGCTGAAGAAAGCAATAAAAGAATGGATGATTTTCTTGATGGACAAAGGAGATCCAACAATAACACCAGGCTAGGATATATAGAGAATGTAGAATCACCTAATCAAGATGAACCAAAGAATGTTTATGAAAATCAAAGACCAAGAAAGCTGACATGCAGTCACTGTGGAAAGCAAGGCCACACATCAAATGTATGCAGGATAAAAAATGAAAGGTATTCCTAAATCTACATCTTCATTCATAGGAATTTGTTATAAATGTAACAAGAAAGGACATAAAGCATATGAATGTAAATCTGAGATGAAACAACCAAATAAGGAAACCTACATGGAAAAATAATGTCCTACTTGTAAAATGCATGGGCACACAGCTCTTGAATGCTGGAAAAAGAAAAAGAAATCATGGAAGTCTAAAGGTCAAGAATCTGCCTATCAACTAAATAGAGTCGGTAACCAATATGTATGGGATTACAACACTTGGGAAAATTGTACAGCATGTGGAAGATTTGGTCACATTGTTGCAAACTGTATGAGATAGTGGACAAGAAAGTTTAGAGGCTAGACTAAGCCCGGAATGACATGTTTACACTATCATAAAGTGGGTCATCTCAAGAAAGACTGTAGAGACTAGATGATAGAGACCAACACCTTTGCCAATGGAAACACCATTGAAGATATTAGGAAGATGAGAAACAAAATTTGGAGGAAAGCTACAAACACTGATGAAGCTGGACCAAGCAATGCAATTGGTGACACCTCACCCAATGGATCTGGTGACATCACCACCCCCATGTAAGCATAACAAGTAAGTATGGAACTACATTATACCAAGCTATATTTTGCATCAATTCCATTATACATAGTTGAAATACAAAATTAGAATGATTATAAATGCACTATGGTATTACGTGTTAATTCTGTGAAAACTATTTCATCAGTTAATACATACCAAAATGCATCGGTATACATATAAAGCTAAGTTGTCTTCACTTACCGATAATCATCGGTTAATATATAAAAGCTAAAGTTTCTAGTGTAAACTGAGATCCGTCGCTAATCAAGTGAGTTGACAAGTTGTCTTCACCATACACTGAAACCCGTCAGTAAAAGAAACAAGTTAAACAACTGCCTGAAGCATTGCATTGTCACTAAAAGGGAAGTTAGTTTTTTAACCGATGACTCCATCTTCACACACCGAGGAGTGGTTGAGCATTAATGACTCAACCTAGGGCAAATTCTATAAATAAATGATGGGAGGGTTTCATTTCTCACTAGCGATTTGAGCGAAGCGACCAGAGAGAAACTAGAGCAAGAAGAGACAACATTGCAGAGCTAATCCAACCTAATTCAAAGCACTCCAAATAGATCATTTACAGCTACAAAGGTTAAAGTAAGTACCAAGCATAACCAAAAAATATGTTTATCATTTACGGAAAATCCCTAATGTTAGAAACAATGATGACCACATCAAGAACTGCTAAGCTGAAGAGTATTCAGAAGAATAAGGTCAAACTTATCCAGAATAGTACATGTGAGGAACAACATTATAAGATACACCCAGAAGTTGCTTCACAACCTGACAATGTTGGAGCATTCTCAAGAATATCAAATATGGTTTTTCTCGTCGAAGATGTGTGAGCATACATACATTGCAAAATAGTTGAGATTGGCGACCTGGAGGTTGAGCAAGCTTTCAAGAAGCTATACAAAGATGATGGAACTATAAAAGAAGAGCACAAAAAAATCCAAGTAAAAGGGCTTCCAAATTCCCTATGGTTCCCAAAGGTATTCAAGACTGAGTGGATTTGGTTAGTACTAAGCAAGATACATGATAGAAATTTTTGGCTGGATGAGCCTAAACCGATTACCAAGGATGTAATTCATGTTCTCACCAGTTATCCAATAACCGAGAAGGTAAGAAAGTGGCTAAAATTGGAGCTTGATCATCATAACAAGGTTGAGGAAGCATTGATAAAAGAAATGATCAACTTCAAATATGTACGAGTACAATTTGATGACAGGATTTTGAAAGCACTACAAGAAAGACTATCTACTAGATGGACTTATGCATTGAAGAATGAAAAGGAGATAAGGGAAAGAGTCCTAGTTTCTCTTATGCCTCCCAAGTCAAAAATGGAAGAAATCCAGGAGATGATGGAGAAACATACAAAGGATTTCTCACCCAAGATGAGAGCTTACAAAGTTCTACAGGGAAAGCTTATAGAGGTAGAAAAGGATAGTAATAAAATATGGTGTAAAATACTCAATCAACCTACTAAGAAGGCAAGCCCCGAACATGTTACCACAATAGATAAAGATGTTACAATAGTAGAACTAGACGAAGAGGAATTGGACACAATAGGCAACAAGAATATGGATGTTGTAGATGAGACATGGTCGGACAATATTGTGGACAACAATGTGGAAAATACTATTATTGACATCACCGATGATCCTACAAAAGAAATTCAGAAAGATGAAGATTTCATTGTTGTCAAGCACCAAACTAACAAACAAGACACAATAGTTGATACTGCACAAGTACACATACCGGGCCAAATGCCACTATTAATTCAAGCAATCAATATTATCTCACAGAAGGAGAAGACCTCCAAGCCCGATGCAAGAATACCTGAGGACAAGGGTAATGATGAGAAAAAAGATACATCTGATGAAAAAAAGACACAGCCGATGAACAAAATGTCATCGATGAAGAAAAAAAATATGGAGATACTACCGAGAAAGATGCACAGATGAAGGATGTTGATGAACTGCACAAAGAAATAGATGAGCAAGAAAAGACAGTTCATACCACGCCAAAGGAAACAAAAGGTGAAGTTGTAGAAGCACCAAAGGTTGACAAGGAGACGTCCTTAGACAACTGACAGGAAAACACTGAGCAGCAAGAGAAAGGTACAACTCCTCAAAATCCATCAAGTAGCACATCGGACCAAGCCAAGAAGCTGGCTATGGTTCTGCATATAGGTGGAACACAAAAGAAGAAGAAAAAAAAATAAGAATAATTTGGAAGTCACATTAGATGAAATCATAGAGATACCAAAATGTGACCCAACAACATTAGACTTTGAGTCTCTCCAAGAGTATGGAGAAATATGTCAAAGGAAAGCATTGCAAGAAAAGATAAATAAGAAACACTAAGACTCCTTAGTATTGGAGAACACAAGGGACATCTTGAGTCAGATTGTTCCCGAAGTTGATGTTGATCACAATGCCCCCATCCAACTTTTCGGCCTCACCAAAGTAATCACAACACAAAATGTTGATGTAGAAAAGGAAATTGAGGAGCAAGAAGAGCATAAATTTCAATACAAACTAACAGAAAAGATCAGCCAAGAAGTGGCAGAGACTAAGGTAAAGCTTTCAAAATTATCAGATCAATTAGATCTAATCATAACTAAAGTGATTTTCTTAGTACAGAAGTTGTACACTTTAGAAAAGTTTACTAAGGACAACAATGAAAAGATAGAAAAGATCGAATCCGATCTAACTGCAAGTGCACATAGTCTAACCACTGAATTAAATACAATCAAATTGCATTATGATAAAATCATCAAGATAAAATGCTTAAGATAGGAAATTTGGGAAGCAGAGTCACAATTCAGAGAGGAGGTTACCGAGATTTAGTCCATACTATTACTGAAGCTCACACTTTTGCAGACTCACCTAAGTTCAGCAAGGCAACTTATTGCCACCCTTGAAATGTCTGTAGCAAACAACATCTATGACATGCATGCATGGATAACATTGGAGCATATGGCTCTTGATCACCTCAAGGAGAAGTGGGAGAAGATGATGGAGGAAATGAAATCCTCAAACTCTCATATTTTTGATAAGCTATAGGTATACACCTTTGCCCTTACTATCAAAAAAGGGGGAAAAGTATGTTTATATGTACAAATATCAATAAAAAGGGGAAAAGGAAATAATATGTATAGAGACAGATCATATAGTGAAAAGGAGGAGATAGTATAAAGACAAGTGTATAATATACATATACTATACTATACCGGCATATGCATAGGGGGAGTCATGAAATGACTAAGGCAATATACAAGGTGTTCATACTATAAATTTTGATAGTATTCTGCACATATCAATTTTTGATACTAATGTCAAAGGGGGAGATTGATAAACATAAAATTTTTCCATTAGTATGCAGTGAGAAAACACGTTGTTCAAACCATCGGTTATACTATCCCAAAAGTCTATTTTTCAGTTCAAACCCAAAATTCTAAGAAAGGAGAAAATCGACGACATAGTTTTGTAGTGTAAACCAAAACTGAAAACTGAAGATGTTAAAGTGGAACAAGAAAATATAGTGCAAACCAAGAGAATAGACATGGAGCAACCTGACAGATAGTTCAACTAGGAACACCGAAAGATAGTCAAACTAATTTCTAAGCATACCGAGCATTAGACACCTAAAGTCAATTACATCCTAGAAAAGTGGATCTTGTTGACAATACTTTTTGACACTATCACCAATGGTAGATGAGTTATCACCGAATACCAGAGTATCAGCCAAATTTGCCTAAAGAGGTGTATGGGAGAGCTAGCTCTCCTGGCCTCCAAGCACCTGGTTATTGGGTCATGACGGTGCATGTATAGCTTAGTTGGACAAGTGACTATTTGTTTTGAGGGAATAGCTAGTTTTGACTTGTAGACCTCTGAAACTTTGGGGATAATGGGTTTCCTACAAGCATAATTTATAGCCGGAAAATAAATAGAAAAAGATAGGACAGGGTTAGTGTAGATCTCTAACTATATCCATGACATACATTCTCTTAACATCAAAAAATTTCTAGATAAAATAAACAATGGATACTAGATATACATGCAACCTTCAATCAGACATATATCAGTAGCAAAGATAAGTATTGCATTGAATCATTAGAGAACTGGAAGAAAACACATAAGAAAGCATACAACATGAGAAGCATTTTGCAAACTTTGGGATCAAAAACAACATAGAGCTCAGAGCTGAATGGTATTCCTCAGTCTTTCATTAACTTCAAATCCAAATTCACTAGTAGTTACACTAGAAGCACCAAGGGAGCATTAATCTACTCTGAACTTCTAAAAAACAAGATTGTTAAAAGACTGAAAGCTTGTATTACTAGTGGACAGCTAAATCATCAATTTGTTGACCCTTCAAATCGCATCAGACCTTGTATTTATAGAAATATCTAGCTACCTAAGGGACTAAACCTATGCTAGCTATTTACATTATATTAAAATATTTATAGCTAGTACTACCTACACTGTTAGAATTTCATAATATAATACAATCATTTGAGAAAAGAAGAGAAGACAAAAAGGAAGGAGCCCCAGGAAAACTGCTAGTGGAAAGAGTTTCCTTGTACTTGTAGATGTGATAGATTTTACTTAGGTGACCTGGGTCATACACCCTCTTTCATGTTCTTCTGTACTTTGGTGACTTGGGTGAGTAGAGGTACGCCAGATAGTAAATGCTAGAATGGCACCTTAGGGTTCGGGAGGTGTCTGTAGTGAACCAATGGATTAACAGTGACTATTCATTCCAAGAGGGACAGCCACAGACCTGGAAACATGTTTTAGATAGTGATTGGTCATCTTGAGAGAAATTTCAACACGCATCACTATAAAGAATAAAAAATTGGGAACCCAGGGTCCGGGATTTAGGAGCTTACGCTCAAAGAATAATGAATGATATTGTATGCAAATTCTACTGAAGGATCCCTAGAGTCTAGGATATCTTACTAGCCTTTGAATTATTTGTATGCCTCCAGAATCTGGAGGATGCCATCTTCCTCTATATTGTTCAAGAAATCCCAACAATCCATAGATCCCTCAAAATGTAGGCTGACACTTTTGGCCTTATCTTTAATTTTGTATCCACCTTGGCCGCATCGTGGGATTTGAGAAAAACTTGGGAGAGTTCCACCATGGTGGCACAATTAAAATTTCTCCCAGGTCATAATTGAGCCTTGACCACTTCATCAAAATTACCAATTACGAAATCAATGGGAGTATAAGTCCTGGGGCTGAGAGGATCAGCCAATGTAATTTCCTTGATGAGGGCAGCATACTGATCCAAAGGAGTCCAAAATGCATGCAATTTTTCTTCCAACACTCATACTAGTTGCTTGGTAGTTTTAAATTTGAATGCACGTCTAGAGTATTTAGTGGGGAGGAACCCATATGATTCATCCCCTATAATGATTGTGTTTATTACCTCATCTTCCCCGAGATCCAGAATCTCCGATGAGGTATCTCTCCAATCTTCATATTTCTTGATCTCTCCCTACCACTGGGGAATGGTGGCCTTTATCTTCTTTGCTAAATCATTTACCTAGAAAAATTCTTGGAGACACTCAAACAAGAAACTTTTTATCATCCCCACCTAATGAGTGATCCACTCATCTATCGCTAATGCCTTCTTCTTCATGATTTTTAGAGTACCAACATCAGTTTGTGGTAGCGGTGTGCTTTGAACTAAGGGTCTAGGTGTTTTGGAAGCGAGGGAGTGCACTAATTCTATCAAGAGTCCCAAAAGGTTGGCATTAGCTACTTTCAAATCCTTGAACTTATGAGATTATTTCTCATATTGGGCCCGAATAGCCTGACCTGCTTCACTTAGGAGGTCTAGTTCTCCCTGCTAAGTTCTTTTGCCTAGAGACACCTCTATGATCACATATTCTTTGGCAGCTACCTCAGAATCCTCTTTTCCTACTAGAGGGGCAACAACTATCACCATAACATTGCCATCTGGTGCCCTTTTAGTGTTGTGAAGGGTACGAGCCTTTTTAGGCTTCTTAGGAATTTGGCCTTCGGCCAACATCTCAGCAAGTGATAGTGGGGTCATTATGGTAGTTAGGGATTTTTTTTTTCTGGGCTTCCACTAGCCACTGTGGTGGGGTAGCTGGCCCACTTGTCATCATCATCCCCAAGCTTGAATTGTCCCCCGGGTTCCATTCAAGTTCCCCACCAGGCATATTATCCATTATATCGATGGGGTCCTTGTCTGTATGTTTTTTCTCTCCCTCTTTATCACCCTCTAGGATGGTGTTCTCTGGTGGACTAGGTAGCGGAGGAGGGAGAGGAAGCTCATTGAGATCTACCTACTGAAAAATGGCTGCAACTTTGTCAGCCATTGTATCCGGTGGTGTGAGAAAACTCTAATTACCAGTTAAGTGAAAGACCACAGCGTCAGAGGTTACAGTTTCTCCCTAAGGTCTGGTTCCCTCTTTAGCTGGTGCTTATTCTACAACTAGGTTGTTCCCTTGTTCTTGTGGCACTTCCTTCCCACATTCAAATTCATTAAGATGGGGCTCACCTTCTTCATGGGCTGCCACATATTTTGGCCCTGTTGACTAAAGTATGGGAGCTTCAACTTCTTATCTCACTATCTCTTCTATGGCACAGTCAATCATACTGTGTAGTACTCTGAGATCTGCCAGTAGGAATAATTCATCAACATTAATCTATTCTATCTCTGGGGGAATCGCTGGATGATCCTCTTTTTTGGAGGAGGAGGAGGAGGAAGAAAGAACCTCAACCTCAGGTACATCGTTGGTCTCTGGGCCTAGATTCTTACTCTGTGGACATTGACTTGCCTTTTGTTTCTTTTTCCTTTTAAGTGGCACTTTAGGCTCTATAACCACCATTGTTCCAGTGATTTCTGATTCACATGCTACACTTAATAAAATAGCCAAGGATGGAGAACCTCCTGGTGGGGGACAGGAGCCTACCGGGGTAGCTCCAAGACCAAAAGTCACTCTGGAGTTTTCTACATCCATTAATTTTTGGTAGTGCTCCAACTTCTCACCCAAATACTCCATCAGGGGGGCCAAAATAGGATCTGAGACCTAAGGTGGGGCTCCAACTTTATTCTTTCTATGGATTTTGGATTTCTCTAGGGCCCAAGAACTTGAAGCTCCCAAACAATGCTTGTCTCTTCAGGAAGACCTTCTCAAAATACAAGTGGCTTCTCTCAATTACTTCTCTCGAGATGGTCTCAATGTCCAAAATTTTTGGTGTATCCCAATCAAATAGAGGGAGGTCCATATTATCTACACCTATTTCTTTATACTTGTGGTCCTTTAGGGGCTCGATGTCTAAAAAGGTCCGCGGGAATGTTCAGAGTTCAAGTTGTTCCATCTTCCCTTTTTTATCCTGGTGTAGTATCACTTCCAGACATCATAATCATCCTAGCAGTTGGCCCAAATATCTTCTATGTGTTTAACATGGGGATTCACTCACTTTGGCATCAACCTTGCCAGTCGCCCAAGGGGATCATAATCCTTGTGTCAGAAAGAATATTTTTCTAAGTTAAAACTACTTATCTCACTTTTGGCTCCCTGAGCCATGGCTGGGGAGAAAGAGTATCCCCCACAAATGAAAGGGAATGTTCAGGTGGTAACTTTCTTTGCAGAAGCCAAGGAATGAGCCTCAAAAATGTGCCTACAGAACTCTAACAAAACTACCTTTCCCTCACAATGTTTGGGTAATAGGAAGGGCTCTCCGAAGAAGCTAGATACATGAATGTAAGTGTGCTAGGAAAAATGGATGAAGTATCACCCCCACACACCAACTAAGCTCATGGCTTGCAGAGATAATATGTACCTTGACCCCATGAAAGACGAAGGTGTCATTGACTCTGCAAAAATGTGGGAAGATCTAGTTCCACTAAATCTAGGGGAAGTGGTCCCATGGAGAGACCTGACCAAGTCCTTCCCTGACGACACCAACCATTGTTAAACCTTGGATCCGCTAGGACTATCAGGCAAGTGGCTAGAGGACATAGGAAGTCATGTAGAACTTCCACTCTAAGTCAACCCTCCTCATCTGGGTGTCTACATGTTTGAAAATGATATCAGTCCAGTAGAAGTGAGCCTTGTTGGTGGTCATACCATATAAGAAATAATACATCCAGTAGGAGAATTCCTGGGCATGTGGCTCCCCTAAGATCCTACATAAGAAGATAATTCCGATTGGATGGGATACTTAAAGTAGGAGCGAGGACTCTTTGTCTGCATCTTCTTCTAGTCCTGACATGAAATTTTCATCCAATGTGTGTTTAAGTGGCACTGGGCCATGTCTTTTGGGCCCTTATACTACTGGAGGGCCTCAGACTTGGTGACAAAATTAGCTCCCACAAATTGTGGGATACACCACCTTTTGGCAGTGGCGTCATGGTCCAATGTGACGATGGACACTGGGAATCTGAGTGGAGTAGGGGAAACCAACACAATAACCATACTACCTTTGTGATAACCCCTACCCAAGAGAAAACTAAGCTCACGCGCCTGCACTAAGCATGGAAAACTATCTGCTTGAATGATTCTGGATGCCACTAAATTAAGTGAGATGGAGTCATTGGAATGTCAAAGTTGATAGATCATTTGAATAAGGCCCTGCAATTCATCCTAGGTGCCAACATCTGTGTCAGTGATCTCTTTAAGTGCATACTCAATTTAGGACCCATGAATTATGTTGTTATTATTATATTTTTGGGTTAGTGGGAGCTTTTCTAATATCCTCTCTATCTTGTTCTTCTTGCTGGTGTCTACAGAGACACTTGGGAGTTCCAGACTCCTAGGAGGTGAAGATCCTGAAGCCATTTCTTGTTTACTTTAACCTATACCTGCAAACTAGACAACCATTAGTACATAAACATTGAGAGATCCCAGATTCTGGAGGCCTTGAGAATAGCTTCACCCTTTTACCTGAAATGGAGAATCATTAGGGCATCCTAAATGAGATCATATGTCCAAATTTTCATACAATTTTAACACATAAATTACTTCTCGCTTACCGAGGATCCAAAATGATAAATCAAAAAGAGGTTGTGTGAGGTAGAAAGGGCCATATTAATTAACATGCTTGACACTAACTTGAAAAGACAACAACTTCCAAGAATAAGACAAGTGGCCCTGCTATCGTACTTTAACATGCGCTAGCCCACTCAGCTAAGTAATGACAAAATCAGACAGCTATTCTAGCTTGAGTGGCATGAATGCCATTTGGGATGAGATTTAAATGTTCATTCATCAGAACTTATTTCCACATTAAGGTGTTAGGATGGAGGAGAGAGAAAATTAATGGTCTACTGATGAGCTGACCTCTGTAATTAACACACCTACCTCCTCGTCATCCAGGGAGTCACCAACTAGGGTGGTGAGCCTGGTTATTGAAGAGAGGGGGCCTAAGACCTTGTAAATAATGGGGATGATAATGGGTCTTTTAGGGACAACTACCCTAACACCTAGCTAGGCAAGAAACCTCATAAAAACCATGTCTCTATGCGGAGAAAGAGAGAAGAAAGCACTGCTGACTCACAGTATTTATAGACAGGGAAAAACCTATAGCAAGCTACCATATCTCGCACACTCAAATCTACAGGTTCGCTAGCCAAACTCACAAAAAAAATAATATAGACTCTACCACATAGAGAATTTACAAGTTATTCACAACATATACAAAATATACAAGACACACAGCCAAGACCAGATAGATTTATAGACTCCCCAGCAAGAAGCGGATGATATTTACATAATTTTATAGCCCAAGAGGGCAGGCACCTTTCCTTTTGAGCTCGATGGCTACAAAGGGAAGAGGACACACCAAACTCAAAGATAGCGTCATTCCAAACAACAGATGCAACCCTGGAGTAGAAAAATGGATGAACAATGACCAAGAACAGACACAAAAAAAACACAAACCAGCCATGCAAAGCAGTAGGAAACACACATAAAAATGAAACACAGAAGAAACACAACAAAGAAGAAAGAAAACAAAAGGAAAAAAAATGGAAAATCCCAAGGACCTACTTGAACCTCAAAATGTAAAGTGGTGGGCCTTGAAAATACTTGACTTTTTCACCTAAACACTCCACTAGACTTGACAAACACAGCTCAACAACTTCTAGCCCAAATGTTTCTACTCAGAAAACAAATTGCTTTGCTCTCTAGAAAATTTTTCTAGAAGGTAACTTGTTTGTGGTAAGTGTAAACTAAAAAGGTAAAATTCCTTAAGTAATGCCTAGGAAAGCGCATTAATTATCAAAAGTAATTTTGAGAAACACGTCGGCTGCTGGGATCTGGACCCACAAACACCTAATGGTCATCACTCTTTCAAAGGAAAAGAAAATGATCATTGGGCATAGAAGATCCAGAATTACCCACTTGGGAATGACACTCCAGGACACAGATCCCAAAAGAAATAAAAAACACAAAAGGGAGACCAAGACTGAGCGGGACCAAAAGAGCCTAGAAGAAACAAAGAACCAAGCCAAAAACAAAAAGAAAGCAAGGGAAAAGCGAAAAGGGAAAGGAAGAAAAATAAAGGAAAAAGGGGACCCCGCATTTTGCACACAAAATGCAGGGAAGGGTATGTAGGGCATAAAAAATTTTGAATCACTGGGACAGATGCCTTGTGCATTTGAGAACTCTAGAACTTTGATTGAAACAATAGGGACCTTATCATCAGTAGAGAAGTGGCATCACTCTGTGACTCGAGAATCGGGGAAACTTGTCGAGGTTTCGATATTGATCTCTTCCACTGTATGTGTCCTGGGTGTTAGATGAAGGGATGAATATAGAACCTAGATAGAGAAAAGGCAAAGAAAACACACTAACATAGCAAAAAATGGCACCTTGTAGACATTTCATGTTTTCCCGAGATCCTGATCTTCCTATCCCTGACTCTTTTATATTCCTTTTTTTGTGAATGGGAGAGGCGATACTTCTTTCACTAGGGTCCTCAAGCTTATCTTGTTACCATGGCGGTACTTCTTTCACCTCATCATCCTTTTTATTATCGAGCGGAGCTAGAAAATCTAGCCAAGGGAAATCTTCAAGTTATATTTTTTTTACTTAGGTGCCCCTCACAGAGAGTGCAGTTGATCCATCTTTCTCTGAGCCCCTTTAGTTCTTAGTATTTAAATAACTCCCCTTTTCAAAATGATAGCCAACCTTTGTTCTCCTAGGGAGAAACATCAATATCTAGATAAGGAAAGAACCTCTGACATCCAAAATTTTGTGTGAAGAACTTCTTAGGATGAGGATAAGGCTAGACTCATTTACCATCTAGTTTCAGACAACTAAAATGCACGAGGGGAATTTCTTAACTTACGCAACTGTTATGCAAAGCATACCATTCCAACAAGAGAGGGAAAAACACCAGGGACACCAAAAATAAAAGAAACCAAAAAGAAAGAGGAAGAATAAAGGACAAATGCAACACCAAAAGACGAGGGAAAAAAGCCCCCATAACTATTTACAAGGGAGGGTGTGCCAGAGTGACACACCCAAAGGGTACTTACAAAGGGTATATACACATGATACATCTCCCACATGGGATTTCATTCTTTCACCTTACTCAAAGTAATTTTTAAGGAACTTCCCATTGACAGGCAATAGGACAGCTTCTCCAGTTAAGGAACTAAGGCAGTATGTGTTAGATCCACAAATTTTGGAAATTTGATAAGGTCCGAGCCAAAGCCTTTGGAACTTGGTATGTTTACTTTTCTTCTCCCAGGCCTTGTCCCACAAAAGGACTAGGTCTGAGAGTTGAAAAGCCTTGAATTGGGATCTTTTGTCAAACCACCATTTGACTATAGCTTGCTGCTTTGCAAAATGTTCTAGTGCACAATCTCTTTTCTCTTATAACCATACCAAGTTAAGGAGATGCACCTTAACAATGTTATCATGATTGTTAAACTCTTGCATGAACTGCAAGACTAGTATTTTTAGGTTCATAGGGAACATTGGATTTAGTCCATACACCAGATTAAATGGGGAAGTCTCCAAAGCGGCCTTGATTTGGATGCAGTCTACCCACAAGGAAAACCTCAATTTTTTATGCCAATCTCAGGGATTCCTTTCGAGAAGGTGTTTGATTACCTCTAAAAGGTTCTTGTTGGTTGATTCTACTACCCCATTATCCTACAGGTAGTAATTACTGGAAAACTTGAGGGTGACACCCCTATCATAGGCCCACTCTAGTAATTGGGTAGAGGAAAATGCTAAGTCATTATCGCACACCTGGGCAAAAGGAATTCCAAACCTAGTGACAATTTTTTCTTTGATAAAATAGATCACTACATCTACAGTGTTGTTCTTGCATGGTATAGCCTCGATCAATCAGGTATATTAATTAGTAGCAATTAAAATATACTAGTGGTTTTTTGTTGAGTTGGGATTTATCTCTCCTATAAAATCAACTGCCCACTGGGCGAAAGGTCTTGCCTTGAATACAAGTTGGAGAGGCATTGCCAGATTTTTCTCCCTTGAAGTGGCAGTTTGATAGGTGTGACATTTCCTTACGTGTGCGTAGACATCTCAAAAATCATGGGGCCAATAATACCCGGCCTGGAGAATTTGATGAGCGGTAGCATTGTCTGACCCGTGTCCAGTTCCAAAATGACCATGGAATTATTCTATCATTTTTGCAGCTTGTTCTCAGTCAAGACACTGGAGGTATATGCCTTCATAGTTCCTTCAGAACAAGGTCCCATTTTTTATCATGAAATGTGTGCTCTTTAGCCAGAGAGCCTAATGTTTACTAGGGAGGAGCCCTTATGGGCATTGGTTATTTAGCAGAAGGTGCACCAAGTCCGCATACCAGGGGTCCTCAATGATGGATTGCATGGTGTAGGTGTGGCATTCGATATGCGGGTAGGTTTTAGCCATAGCTTTGTATAACCCTTGTCCTCAGACAAGTTTCATAGGTTGTATCTCTAGATTATATTCTGAAAGGATAGCCATCCACTTCCCTGGCGCTCACCCAGTTCACTTTGAAGTAATAAATATTTGATGGCCTAGTCGAGGAGAATGGCATGCACTTTTGTATAAAGGATGTAGTGTCAGAATTTATTAACTCCCCAGATGAGGGAAAATACTTTTTTTTTCCAGAGGTGAATATCGCACCTCTGCATTCTTGAAAGGGGAGCTCATGAAAGAAATGGGTCGCTCTTCCCCTTCTATCTTTTGGGTTAATACAGCTGCAGTAGAGTGAGTAGAGGCAAAAGAATATATATGAAATTGGAGGGAATAATCCAGGCTAGCTAGGAGAGGGGCCTCCATGATAGCCTACTTGATCTACGAAAAAACATGTTTTGCTTCCAGGCTCCACTCAATTTTTATATCCTTTTTCATCATATCATTTAGAGGTTTTACAACCTTGGTGAAACCAATGATAAAATGCCAAACAAAATTGATCTTCACAAAGAAATAACTCATCTCCTTCTTACTACCCAACATTTGTAGTTTTAACAGTGCTTCAACTCGCTCAGGGTCAATAGATATACCCTTTTCTGAAATAATATGTCCTAACAATTTTCCCTCTGTTACTCCAAATATGCATTTCTTTAGGTTGAGGGATATGCTGAACCAATGACACCTTTCACAAATATTAGCAAGATGGGCTGGGTGATCACCTCTCTCTTGAGAGAACATAGTTAAATCATCCATGTAGATGATTATAAATTTGTTGACCAAGCCTTCGAAGGCTATATCCATGGCTTTCTGGAACATGGCCCCAGTGTTAATAAACTTGAAAGGCATTCTTCTGTAGGTGAATGTTCCCCACTTAGTGGTGAATGTCCTTTTGGCTTTGTCTTCAAATTTAACCAAAACTTGATTGTATCCAGAGTATCCATCCAGAAAGGACATCATCTGAGAGTCGTTAACAATTTGTAATACCTCATCTAATGAGGGGAGGGGTGATTATCTTTCTTTGAGGCTTTATTCAAATTCTAGAAGTTGACACTTAATTGGATTTCCCCATTCTTCTTCCGGACTAGTACTAGATTGGCCACCCATGTGGTATGCCAGATTGGAAAGATTATGATGCAGAGAGCACTACTAGAAGACCTTAATGGGCCCTAACTCTTTGATGTTTCTTCAAACTTCAAATTTGATCAATCTCACTCCACACAAGTCTTCTTAGGATGTCTCCTGAATTTTCCAAGGGGTCAATAGGCTTCCCTTGTTCTCTCTTGGTTCTCGAAATCAAGCTATGGAATAAAGCAATCTTCTCCTTTAGGGACACTTTCCCTAAACCATACAATAAGGTGTAAAAATTCACCACTGGATTAAAAAATCTATCCTAAGAGATTTAAGACTCTTAAAATACCTTAGGGACCAAGAATCCACCATTAGTTTTGGTATTAAAGACCCAAAGTTAGTCGAACCCCAAATACCCTAGGAGTCCTTGTAGCCCTAACAAGTGGGTTTTTGGGACTTAAATTTTTGTAATAGTGGGATCTAAAGGATATGATTGGGTTTATAGACACCCTTTCTAGATTTTGTAAACCTCCCAAAGCATGAACACCTCACTCCACTCCTGCACCCCTAAGCTCTCACAAAACACACAGACCTAATTAGCTAGTTTAAGCTTGGTTTGTTAAGCAAGTGATAGAAGGTGGGTTCATGGATGAAATGTAGAGATTTGGATGGATTCCCCTATCCCAAATTAGTCTAGAAACACCTTTGGTTTGATCCCCCAACTCATATATTGCACATGCATGTGACTGTACTAACAGAGTAGGCTAATTACATAGGGATAATTAGCCTAGGGCTTAATTTTAAAAATAGAAGGACTAAGAGTGAGAGCTTGAGCTTCTCGATTCCTAAAGACCATGATCCTAGTTAACATTTTCCAAGTGTCTAAGGAGATCCACTAGAGCAAGCTCTTGCTAGGATCACATCTTTGAGATTGGCCCAGTAGAGCTTTGGTTTCTTAGACAACAAGAATGTAAAATCGATAACTTTTCACTAATTTAACAAAAACACCTCAAATAAACTGGAAAGGTTAGTAGAATCAAGGAGTTACAAACTTCTATAACTTGATCATCCAAATGAATCTGTACCAGGTTGTACCATGCAGAAATGACTCAAAACACTCTTCTATTTCCTTGCTCAAATATCAAAATTTGTACACTCTATGATCTGACCTTCATGGAAGGCATCCTCTCACCCAATAGCTTCGTCCAAGAATTTCAGAAGCTTTAGAAGGTGGGTGAGGTTTGTTACAAAGAATTTTTCATATACTAGGCAACATTTTGCAAAAGTTGCTCATGCAACATTTTGCAAAAAGACAACTTTTTGGCAATAAGTGACAGAGTGGCTAATTTGGGCAAAATCCAACCTTACCAACCTCCCAAGGTGTGGGAGAGGTCCAACATATGACTAGGACCTAACTAAGGACTTAGCAACATAACTTCTAACTAGACACACAAAATCAACAACTAACAAGGTCTAATTATGGTTTTAGGAACCTAGGTTTATAACTCACCATAGGTCCTTCACCTTACATCAAAGACCCAAACAAATAAACACACACAAGGGTGATCTCATGGATGGACCTTATTACAAAAAATAAATCAAGAAAAATGAGGATCTTCAGGAGGTGCCCTGCACCATACTCCTCATGACAAAAAGAACTCAAGTCTCTTGAGTTGTGAATTCTTCAAGTGGATAACCTGTCTTCAGAATGTCTTTAGGGTTCATCCAAGTAGCATCTTCAACTAGTTGGTGTTTCCATATAATGAAGTACTCATATTAAGTGTCCCTCCTAGTTTTCTTGTTCACTCTTTTGTCTAGAATGGTTTCAATCTTAGGAGGAGTTTCTTGTGGCATGTCCTTGAGTGGTTGGAGTGTAGGAGGTTTTGGATTATCTGCAAGATTAGTAGTACTAACTTCTCCTTTGTAGGCATAGATATTTGCATCATTGAAAATGGGTGATAATCCAATGTGAGAAGGTAGATCAATCCTATAGGCATTGTTTCCATATTTCTTTAGAATCTTGAAAGGGCCAAGCTTTTTCATCATAAGCTTTGTGTATTTCTCTTTGGGTAGTCTCTCCTTGTTGAGGTGGATCATCACTAAGTCTCCCACCTTGAATTGTAGATCTCTCCTCTTCTTGTCAGCATGGGTTTTATATTTCTCAATGGTATGCTTCAATTTTATCTACACCTGATCATGTATATTCTTGATCACCTCAGCAAAGTCTTCAGCTAGTGCACTTCTTTTGTCCATTTCTTTGATATCCCTGAGTTCCAATACTCCTCTAGGGTGGGTGCCATAGACAATCTGGAATGGAGTTAAACCAGTGCTCCAATTTATTGAATCATTGAATGGCAACTATTCTTGTGCTATAATGGTATCCCAAGTGGCTCCATGTTCCTGTGTGAGGCATCTCAGAAGGTTTCCAAGGGACCTATTTTTGACTTCTGTCTGACCATCACACTCTGGATGATATGGAGATGATAGAGAAATATTTGTTCCTAGTTTCCTCCATAATGTCCTCCAAAAGTGACCAAAGAACTTGGGATCCCTATCTAATATGATGGAAAATGGGAGTCCACGGAGTCTTACAACCTCTCTAAAGAACAACCCTTCTATGTGAGATGCATTATGAGTTTTCCTACAAGGGATAAAGTGTGCCATTTTTGAAAATCTGTCAACTACAACATAAATCCTATCAAATCCAGACTTGGTCTTTGGAAGACCTAGGATAAAGTCCATACTTACTGAATCCCGTGGTTTCACAGGGGTGGGTAAAGGAGTGTATATTATAGCATTGGAGGTGTTTCCTTTGGCTTGTTGGAAAACTGAACAACTTTCCACAAAATTCCTAACATATATTTGCAATTTTGGCCAATGGTAGAATCTCCTAACTAGCTCCAAAGTTTTGTCTACTCCAAGGTGACCTACTAGGCTTCCACAATGCTTCTCTTCAATAATATTCTCCCTCATAGATGCATGTGGGACACATAAAGAACTGCCTTTGAAAAGAAGACCATCTTGCATAATAAACTCAGAGAAATCAGTATGGTATATGACTATCATCTCAATGCAAATCTGATAAGCTTCTTTAAAATCTTCATCTTCAGCATACATATCCTTCATGGAATGGACCCCAAAACTCTCTAACTGGATGGCTTGAGTGGTCAAATGTCTCCTACTGTGAGCATCATCAACTTTTTTCACAACCCTTTTTTTATGCTTGATGGAAAATGTGCAAGACTGCAAGAACTCCATCCACTTCACATGTCTATGATTCACTTTCTCCTACTTGTTTAGAAAGCTAAGTGCATGGTTATAAGTAAAAATAAAAAAATCCTTGGGAAATAAATAATTCCTCCATTTCCTAAGTGATTGAACCATTGCATATATTTCAAGATCATAAGTGGAACATTTTTGTTTAGCTTCATTGAGCTTCTCACTGAAAAAAGCAACTGGAACCAAGCTCAAGACTCCTCCAATGACTTTGTTGCTTGCATCACATTCAACTATAAATACCTTGTGAAAGTCTAGTAGGACTAGGATAGGTTTCTCTACAATCTTCTTCTTTAGAAAATCAAAGGACTCATTAGCTTCATTAGTCCATGAAAATATGCATTTTCTTCAACCTTTAATAGTGTTAATAATGGGCGCACATATGCCACTAAATTTTCTGATGAATTTATTATAAAATATGGATAGGCCATGAATATTTTTTACCTCTCATGGAGTAGTGGGAGGTGGCCAATCGAGGATGACTTCAACTTTGGTAAGGTCCATCTTGAGACTATTTTTAGAAATCACGAAGCCCAAGAACACAAGTTCTTCTTGAAGAAATACACATCTATATTTGTATGCACCCTAAAATGGTCACCTAGACTTTGGGCCCCATTTTATCATTTTATCAATTTAGCAATTTCCTGAATCAATACTTTGCAATATTTTCAATTCAAATCAATTTCCTTGATCAAATTGTAATTAATTCAATTATTTCAATATTTCCTAAGGTTTGATCATTTTTATCTAATTAAAAGATTTAATCCACACGTCTGGGTTGTTTTGTGATCCCAAGTTGACCTCACACTTCAACTGCATTCTTTGACTACATGTGTTCCTGAGTCGACACCACATTTGTCAAAGAGGGGCAAATGTATGCACCCTAAAATGGTCGCCTAGACTTTGGGCCCCATTTTATCATTTTATCAATTTATCAATTTCCTGAATCAATGCTTTGCAATATTTTTAATTCAAATCAATTTCCTTCATCAAATTGTAATTAATTCAATTATTTCAATATTTCCTAAGGTTTGATCATTTTTATCTAATTAAAAGATTTATTTTTATTTTTAATTAAATAAAATTATTATTTAATTAAAAGATTTAATCTCCCTTTTAATTGAATAAAATTTATCTTATTTCATTAAAGTAAATTTCTCCCTTTTAACTAAATAAAATTTCTTTTATTTAATTAAATTCAATTTCCCCCGTTTAATTAAATAAAATTCTTCTAATTTATTTAATTATAAAGAAAACCCCTTTTTTAATTAAATAAATAAAAATCCCCACTTAAAGCACTTTATTTGATGAAAAAGGCAATAAATTAAATAAAAATCCCTTTTTCATCACATCTTCCTAAGTGGTGGGTTTTTGCCTCTTAATCTCAACCATTGATTATTTCTTTTTGCCTCTTAATCTCAATCGTTCACTTTTCTTTATAAGGAGCCCTCTCCTTCTCATTCAAAAGAGATAGAATTTTTAGTATTGTTATGCTGCAGGTTTGGAGAGCAATTTTGAAGGAGAATTTGAGCACTCAAGCTTGGATATTGCAACTTCTCTCTTCTTGTCTTCTTCTTGCATCCATGGCTATTCATGTAGATTAGATTCATGT
>MU226017.1:2595872-2608124 GCA_018584345.1 Thuja plicata
AGCAGTAAATCTAATTTGAATCTCAAAAAATAAATGGAGAGGCTCTTATATTGGAGATGGGATTTGTCCTATACCTGGATTGATAACTGAGAAAAGTGCCCTAAATCTGCAAACATTGCCTCTGAACTTGAAAAAAATAGACATTTTCTTTTACAACCCCAACATAATACTACCTACAGTTATCCAGGAATGGTAACTCACCTGTGATACATAGCAAAACACCAGCCAAAGATTTCCACCCTCCAACTCGGGTCTTCCTCATAAATATATACATGGCATATGGAGAAAGTGCATTATAAATATGTGGAGGCCCGCTCCAAACAAAATGTGTCTGTGCCCAAAATGAAAGTGGAAGTGTTGAAATGAAATGCATTTCTTTTTTTTTTTCACTTTTATGCCCCGTGTTGGTCGAAATTTCGACCAACACATAGTTGGTCAAAATTTTGACCAATGCGGGATGTGTTGGTCAAAATTCGACCAACACAGGCATAGAAGGAAAAAAAAAGAAAATTTTAAAACCATTTTGCACTTTGGTCAAAAATTTTGGTCAAAATTTGGGTTCAAATCTACTAGTAAATATTTAATCCACACGTCTGGGTTGTTTTGTTATCCCAAGTCGACCTCACACTTCAACTGCATTCTTTGACTACATGTGTTCCCGAGTCGACCACACATTTGTCAAAGAGGGGCAAATGCATGCACCCTAAAATGGTTGCCTAGACTTTGGGCCCCATTTTATCATTTTATCAATTTATCAATTTCCTGAATCAATGCTTTGCAATATTTTCAATTCAAATCAATTTCCTTGATCAAATTGCAATTAATTCAATTATTTCAATATTTCCTAAGGTTTGATCATTTTTATCTAATTAAAAGATTTAATTTTCTTTTTAATTAAATAAAATTTATCTTATTTAATTAAAAGATTTAATCTCCCTTTTAATTGAATAAAATTTATCTTATTTCATTAAAGTAAATTTCTCCCTTTTAATTAAATAAAATTCCTCTTATTTAATTAAATTCAATTTCCCCCATTTAATTAAATAAAATTCTTCTAATTTATTTAATTATAAAGAAAACCCCTCTTTTAATTAAATAAATAAAAATCCTCACTTAAAGCACTTTATTTGATGAAAAAGGCAATAAATTAAATAAAAATCCCTTTTTCATCACATCTTCCTAAGTGGTGGGTTTTTGCCTCTTTAATCTCAACCATTGATTATTTCTTTTTGCCTCTTTATCTCAATCGTTCACTTTTCTTTATAAGGAGCCCTCTCCTTCTCATTCAAAAGAGATAGAATTTTTAGTATTGTTATGCTGCAGGTTTGGAGAGCAATTTTGGAGGAGAATTTGAGCACTCAAGCTTGTATATTGTGACTTTGCTCTTCTTATCTTCTTCTTCTTTCATCCATGGCTATTCATGTAGATTAGATTCATGTTTATTTTCATAGATTAATCTTGCATTTGTATTTCCTTTCATAGATTAATCAGGCATTGTTATCATTTAGATTAATTTTCTTTCATGCATTGCAATCATATAGAGTAGATCTCATTTTCATGCATATTAATCTCTCATTTCATGGTGTACTTGCATAGGCACTAACTAGGTCAATCTGAGGGCCTCCATTACAAACCTTTGCATTCCATGAGTAGAGAGATATGGATCGATATTTGAGGCCTCACTCTTGAGAAACCTTGGATGGAATGATTCATAGAAGTGTGTCAACATTTTAGCACACAATATTGATTTTCAACTTCTCCTCATGGAGTCTCCTTGTCACCATGTCCAAATTCTTGAGATGTTCTTCCCTACTACTAAAGATCAAAATGTCATCAAGATATACAACAACAAATTTGTTAAGAAAAGGTTTCAATACTTCATTCATCAATCTCATAAAGGTGATTGGGGCATTGGAAAGGCCAAAAGGCATCACAAGCCACTCATAGAGGCCTTTTATAGTCTTAAATGCCATCTTCCATTCATCTCCCTCTCTGATTCTTATCTGATGGTAGCCACTTTTGAGATCTATCTTGGAATAGTAACTTGCACCCCCCAAACAGTCCATCAAATCCTCTATTCTAGGCATAGGAAACCTATATATGATGGTTATCCTATTGATAGCCCTAGAATCCATACATAACCTCCATGTGCCTTCTTTCTTGGGTGCTAGGACTATTGGGACAACACAAGGACTCACACTCTTCCTAATGAGACCTTTTGACAACAATTCTCCAATCTATCTTTCTATCTCTTAATTCTGTTCAAGGGTCATCTTATATGCTACCTTATTGGGAAGAGTGCCCCCTGGTATGAAGTCTATATAGTGACTTACTTTCCTCTTAGGTGGGAAAGACTCTGGTGTGTTCTCAGCAATGATACCTTTATATTGGTCTAACAGTGCCTTCACTTCTTTGGGACATACATCCCTAGTGGGAACTTGGACTTTGGACTCCTTTAAAGGTGTCTTTTTGGGCCCCACTACTAGGGCATAATAGGGGGTATCCTTCTCCTCTAGTACTTTCATGAATTTCTTTTCTCCTATGTGCAAGACAGTACTAGTAACATGTTTTTATTTCTCACAGTCAGCGAGTGGGTTCATTACATATTTAACAACATCCTTAGTTATAGTATAAACATTGGATTTTCCATCATGCCTAGCATATACATCATATTTCCAAGGCCTCCCTAATAATACATGACATGCATCCATATCTATAATATCACATAAAACCCTGTCTGTATACTCCCCTATATTGAAATCTAACCAAACTTGCTCATTGATAATGGTTTTCTTTTCTTTTCTCAACCAAGAAGCCTTATAAGGGAAGGGATGAGGAATAACATGCAACTTAAGATTAGTGACTAACTCCCTAGATGCAATATTATGTGTAGACCTAGAATCAAATATGAATTTGCATACCTTATTTTTCACCTCGTAGCTTGTTCTAAATAAGGACTTCCTCTAAGGTGGTTCTTTAGTATTAGGTACTCTTAGGAGTGTCCTTTGCATCATTAAACATTCTCCTTTCTCTAGATTTGCAGGTCTTGAAGTTGCAGAGTGATAGGAAGATACACTTTGATTATCATCCTCTCGAGTAAGTTGTACTCTTCTATCCCCTCCTTGTCTGTTGGTGCCACTCTTTTCAGGACATCTGAAGGACTAGTGTCCAGCTTGATTACATGTAAAACACTTCCCTGTGAAGACACTAGGCCCTCTTCCTCCAAACCTTTCTTTACTATTGGATCTCCTCCCTCTAAAACTATTTCCATTATTGTGCTCTCCTTCTGACCCATGGTGATTAAACTCCCCTTGGCTTCTTTGAAATGGTCCTCTGCCATTGAATCTACCTCTTCCCCTGAAGTTATTCCCTCTTCCTCTATTAATTTTTTCTCCCCTTATCTTCTAATTTTCTTCAATTTTCAGTGCCATTTGGAAGCATTTGTCTACTGATTCAGGGTTGAACAAACTCATTTCATCTTGGATACTGTATTTTAGTCCATTGATGTATCTTGCAAGCTTGTACTTCTCATTTTTAGGAACTCTAACCTTCAAGATCATTTTGTGAAATTCCTCAGTGTACCCACTCAAATCAAGGTCCTTCTGCCTAATATTTTATAGCTTCTTGTGGAGGGTGATCTCGTAGTCTTTAGGTACAAACTACTTCTTGACTTCAACCATCATCTTCTTCCATGTTGAGATAGGATTCCTTTCTTCCCCCACTCTTTGATTTTGTAGAAAGTTCCACCAACTCTAGGCAAGACCTCTCATTCTAGATTTTTCAACCTTAACCTTTTGATTCTTATAAATGTTGTCATACTCAAAGTAGTTCTCTAAAGCTTCCACCCAATCCATGCATTCTTCAGGATCCATTTTCCCACAAAACATGGGCATGTAATTTATGATCCCTTCTTCCAACTCTTTCAAGAGCTTCAAGAAGTTTTAATTGGTATGCAGGCATGTTCTTTGTCTCATATTTATCCTTCTCTTCCTCTTCTTCTTCCTCTTCTTCTTCTCCTTCCTCCTTCTCCATTTGGAGGTATTTCAACTTCCTTATCTCCTCTTCCATCCTCTTGTTCTTGGCTACTTGTTCCCTGACAATTTTTTCCAATTCCACATTAGTTATTCTAGTGGAAAATTCTTCCTCTAGATAACTTTCTATTCCCTCATCCATTCTTCACTCCTTCCAAGATCTTGGTAGGCGCTGACACCACCTGATGCAGAGAGCACTGCTAGAAGACCTTAATGGGCCCTAACTCTTTGATCTTTCTTCAAAATTCAAATTTGACCAATCTCACTCCACACAATTCTTCTTAGGATGTCTCTTGACTTTTCCAAGGAGTCAATAGGCTTCCCTTGTTCTCTCTTGGTTCTCCAAATCAAGCTATGGAACAAAGCAATCTTCTCCTTTAGGGACACTTTCCCTAAACCATACAATAAGGTGTAAAATTCACCAGTGGATTTAAAACTCTATCCTTAGAGATTTAAGACTCTTAATAGACCTTAGGGACGAAGAATCCACCATTAGTTTTGGTCTTGAAGACCCAAAGTGAGTCAAACCCCAAATACCCTAGGATTCCTTGTAGCCCTAACAAGTGGGTTTTTGGGAATTAATTTTTGTAAAAGTGTGATCTAAAGGATCTGATTGGGTTTCTAGATACCCTTTATGGAATTTTTAAACCTCCCAAAGCATGAACACCTCACTCCACTCCTGCACCCCTAAGCTCTCACAAAACACACAGACCTAATTAGTTAGTTTAGGCTTGGTTTGTTGAGGAAGTGATAGAAGGTGGGTTCATGGATGAAATGAAGAGTTTTGGATGGATTCCCCTATCCAAAATTATTCTAAAAACACCTTTGGTTTGATCCTCCAACTCATATATTGCACATGCATCTGACTATACTAACAAACTAGGCTAATTACATAGGGATAATTAGCCTAGGGCTTGATTTTAAAAATAAAAGGACTAAGAGTGAGAGGATGAGCTTCTGGATTCCTAAAGACCATGATCCTAGCTAACATTTTTCAAGTGGCTGAGGAGATCCAATGGATAAAGCTCTTGCTAGGATCACATCTTTGAGACTGGCCCAGTAGAGCTTTGGTTTCTTAGACAGCAAGAATGTAAAATTGATAACTTTTCACTAACTTAACAAAAACACCTCAAATCAACTAGAAATGTTAGTAGACTAAAGGAATTACAAATTTCTACAACTTGATCTTCCAAATGAATCTGTACCAGGCCGTACCATTCAAAAATGACTCAAAACACTCTTCTATTTCCTTGCTCAAACATAAAACTTCGTACACTCTGTGATCTGACCTTCATGGAAGGAATCCTCTCACCTAATACAATCCTCCAAGAATTTAAAAAGCTTCATAAGGTGGGTTAGGTTGGTTACAAATAATTTGTCATATACCAAGCAATATTTTGTAAAAGTTGCTCATGCAACATTTTGCAAAAAGACAACTTTTTGGCAATAAGTGACAGATTTGCTAGTCCAGGAAAAATCCAACCTTATCTACCTCCCAAGGTGTTGGAGAGGTCCAACACATGAATACGACCTAACTAAGGACTTAGAAACATAACTTGTAACTAGACACACAAAATCAACAACTAACAAGGTCTAACCATGGTTTCAGGAACCTAGGTGTATAACTCACCATAGGTCCTTCACCTTACATCAAAGACCCAAAAAAAAAACACACACACACAAGGGTGATCTCATGGATGCACCTTATTAAAAATAGGAAAGAAAGAAAAATTAGGATCTTCGGGACGTTCCGTGCTCTAGATTATCCAGGTAGCCAATAGCTTCTAAACATCTTGATAGATAAGAGGCTCGATTAGGAAATTGAGTGGTCTTTATTTTTTCTAGAATGGCTTGGCATCCGGTTTGAAGGGGATATTGTGTGTCATGATAGAAGTATCATAGGTCTTGAGATCTTCATATCCCTAGGCGATTACGTCAATATATTCTCAGAGGACTAAGACAATCTTCTCTTTCTCTTCAGGAGAGAAAGATGTACCAATGTGGACAATCTTCTCTTCCATGCCCATCATGATATTTACCTTTTCATATCTCCCACATCCAGGGTTCGAGATGCTCTATCCTCAGATCACAGGTAAGAGTCAAAGATCCATTCGAGAGAAACCATCCCCTTATGGATGGTGTTGGTAGGTAGGTTGAGGATTCCACCTTCATTTTCTTCTTCTCCTGTATCATCATGCACTTCTTCCTCCATGATCTGGTCTTCAAAGACACCAACATTTTCCATGAAGGCAAGTATGTGTCTATCATCCTCAAAGACCTGAATATTAGTTATATTGTCAAGTATGGAGGGAGTGGGCATCATTTCAACTAAAAACCTCCAGAGTGAGGAAGCCGCCATAGGTTGTAAAGTATTGGCTGACATAGCTAATGCATCTAGAAAATAATTTTGTTTGTGGGGAATCACTTCAATACCAAAAGAATCAAAATATTCTATTAAGCTCCATGCCCAGTTATGAAAAGAGGTCATTCATTTATCATGGCATGTGTATTGGCTCCAGATTTGTCAGACTATACTTTCTGAGTCACCTATTTCCCAGAGACATGTGACTCCTTTTCTGAGGGTGAATAGGAGCCCAAGGAATAGAGCTCCGTGCTCCATGACATTATTGGTGCAGTCAAATTTCAAGTGATATGATGCAAGGAAATAATTTCCTTAGGGGTTAATCAATTCTACACCAGCTCCACAACCTTGTTTAGATCGAGATCCATCAAACTTAAGGATCTAGACATCATTATTGGCACATTGTGGTTGTAAAGCATGGGGGGTCATTTTTGGTTTGGGATGGGGGATAGGCTTGGGCACATCCCCTGACTGAGTAGATACGGGGGCTGAAACATCCTAGAGGAGTCTCCGCAAGAGATTCCTTAGATGGTGGTCCGTTGGGTGTGCTCGTGGTTGGATTATTTTGGGGTAGGGCCTTGCCTTTGCATTGTTCTACTTGAAATTTTTCAAGGTAGACTTTGGCAGCATCTACACATGGTGCACATTCTAGCTTTGAGTGATTCTAGCAATGAACTCGACACTAAGTGTTAGATAGTAGGGAGGTTAGATTTGCCTTGTCACCTTAGGACTTTACATCCTGTTTCAGCTCCATGATGAGGTCAAATATCCTTTGGGTGATGACAAGATCTTCATTGGGTATCGCTCTACCTAGGACAAAATCTAAGGTCAGGATTTCTTTATCCCTATATAGGCCAGGTTCTAATTTTCCAAAAGAAATTTTGCTAACCTAGCCATAATTAGTGAGAGCCTACTTCATCACAGGTTTTCTCTCTACCCTAATTTGGTTTTCTTCTCTTCTCCCAGGGAGCGATAGATGGGAGAAATAAATCAAGATATATCCATTCAAGGATTTAGACCAATTCCAACTTAGGAGAATTTTGTAAGTCTTAGGGATGTCAACCACCTGGTTGTTAATGACACTGGATATCTGGGGATCTTGCACTAACTAGACTGAGACATTTTTGAGCTCTCCCACCATTTTAACAGTGGTCTTGTCCAACTGGATGACCGCTCCTTTGGACAGTGTGGGAGTTAGTCTGAGCTTCTTGCTAATAGATAGGGGCATGAAATTGCCTGAAGCCACAGAATCCACTAAGTAGTTTTGTAGGTTCTTATCATAAATTTTGAGACTGAGAAAAAAGGGAGGATCTTTTGTACTCCCCTAGAATATGGCTGCATTAGCATCATCGAACGTCACAAACTTAGGTGGGTGGTCACCTAATTTTAGGTTCTCCAGGTACTGTAGTAGAGACTTTCTCTACTCAGGAAAGCTAAGTAGGACCTCCATCAAGGTCATGGTGGTAGTAGTATTCTCCATCACTTTCGTGATGTTGAACTTTCATTTAGGGGCCCATGGACCTTTCCCAATAGATTCATGTGTATTCGTAGCCATGGGTCTTTTGGGAGGGGGTGGGTTAACACTTGCCAAAGGTTTCGGTGGGAGATTCACAATCTATGGAAGAATTGATGTCCTAAGGGGACCCTTTTTTTATTAACTCCAGGTATTGTATGGAGTCCTAGGGTTGATAAATGTGTTAGCTTCTAACGCTGGGATGGAGTCATCGAAGAAACCCTGTAAGTCAGGTTCTTCCCTGTCTTCTTCATCATCACCAAAAAAGATGGTCTCACATGAAAAATCGGAGAGATGTGGTTCGGCTAAGGATTCCAGAGGAGGAGAGTCAGTGATTTGTTGCCTATCGGACTGGGATATCAAGATGATCTTCTACAACATGGCATAATTTACCTCAAAATGCAAACTAGTGTCATGCAGTCGACGCCAGGATGTCAGTGTTAGAATGAATTTAGAATAATTGAGAGGGGAGGGGGGAATCAGTTATCCTCAGGTCTAGATGTAGCAAATAAAAACTTTCTGTACTTCAGATCTACTCGACAGCAGTAGCATAAATCAACAACTTTAATCAAGCAGTTTATTGTCAATTGAAATTAGCTTGTAGTAACATAACAGTAAAGAAAACCATAAGCATTCACAAATTTGACACAAGTATTTAACATGGAAACCCAATATGGGAAAAAAAACTAGTAACATGCTACCAAGTTTTCACTCTTCTAAAGTGATACCCTGTGAGGAGCCAACCCTGTTAAAGGTTACAATAACACACTGCTAGGTGTGACCTGGTTAAAGGATTTAATCACCCTGTCAGGAGTGGCCTTGTTAGAGGACTTAGAACATTCCAATTTGAATGTCATCTTGTTAGAGGATTTATACAAATGACTGTTAAGTCAACCTTGTTAAAGGATTTAACTTATACAATGGTAAGAAAGTAATCAGTAGTTGTGATCTGGTACATACAACTTACTTTGTAATTCAGATTCAATTACATCTCTGATGTTAACTTACTGGATAGCCTGCATTTTCATTTCAATCTTTTGATTTGCTTGGAAATCTGTCAAGCAATCACACATGCAACACTCTGCCTCTACCTTTTGCCTTCTCTGCTAGATCATGCTAAACAGTACAAATCAACTATGCAAACCTTTTGCATACACATACATTCATCCACACACAATGAATAACCCCTAAGGTTATCATATACCTCTTTGTCTAGGTTAGATAAATCTTTTGCCACTTAAACAAGATCGTAGATCTTAGGTTAGGTCAGATCCAATGGATCATTCCATCTTTGCATTGCATTTACTTCTCCAAAGTAGTCTCTAATTAAATCTTGAAACCATGCATTAATTACGGTTACCCATATATTAAATGACATGGATCAATCTTTAATTAACATTACATATCCCAATAAAATCACCTAAGTCGGCCAAAGCTCTCAAATCTCATCATTAATCCAATTAATGTAAGTTGGCCAACATCACTATTTTCACTTGGCAATTTCAATGGTGCTCGGCATTGAGCAACTTTTTGCTCGTCACAAGCAACTTTACTTGGCACAAGCAACTTTACTCATCATAAGCAACTTTGCTCAGCACAAGCCAAACTTGCTCGACACAGAACAACTAGAAAAATTGTCTTTGAAAGATAAACAACAATTTACTTTGCCAGAGTGCCAACTAATCAAATACCCTTTGAATTTCCTTAACTCAACCATTCACTTGGTCTTCTGGTTAAATCTTCTTCATCAACAATAGATATGGTACTCAAACAGATAACAAAAGTCTCACCAACAAAGGTTTGATAGCAATGACAAAATAATAATTGCTTGCATTGTCACTTTCCAATAATCTCCCTCTTTGGCATTGATGGCAACACAAAATATTAAAATAATGATTTAACAAGCATAGTTACCAACCAATCCAAAATTTCACCTGTGTTCCTTGATATGAACAAATCTTCATTAATGTCTTTAGCTTCATTATGATTCTTATTTGTAAAACATTTATCCCTCTATGTCTATAATCACACTGTCATCATCTATGTCTAATCATCTGTAGACTCCCTTTAACTAGATAATCACTTCAATGTTTTCAATAGTAACTTTTGCCTCTATGTAATCTTTCCCTCTTTGTAATCTCTCTTTCTTGGCAATCTCTTCCTCTTTATAGTTAATCTCTCCCTCTTTGACAACAATGCCAAAGACATCAATATCTTTATCATGTAGATCTTCAGTATCATGCTGATCCTGTCATCTTCAGTATGACTAATTTTTCTTTTCTGTCCTTGTTCATCTTCACAACTTTAGCCAGCATCCTAAAGTGTGACTTACTGTGCATCAATGTGTCAAATATTTTGAATGTAATATTTGGTGCAACAGTACCATACAGAACTTAATTAGCCTCAGTTAGGGGAATCACCCCCAATTTACCTCATAGATACTCATGAGCATCCTTGGGTAGTGCTTTTGTGAATATGTCTGCTAATTATTCTTTAGTGTTCACACAGTCCAGTCTCACTTCTTTACTCTGAACTAGCTCCCTCAAGTAATGATACTTGATAGCTATATGCTTTATTTTTGAGTGCATCACAAGATTTTTAGAAATATTAATAGCACTTGTATTATCACAATATGTGACAACTGGGTTAGCGATGTCTTCCTTCATACCTTTCAGTAGTATCTTCAACCACACAATGTTAGAACAGTTAACTGCTGCTACCACATACTCGGCTTCAGCTGTAGATTGTGAGGTGTAGTTTTGTTTCTTGCTTGTCCAGGAGATCAATTTCTTTCCTAAAAGAAATGCTCCACCAGTAGTGTTTTTCCTGTCATCAACATTGCTAGCCCAGTCAGAATCAGTGTAAACTCTAAGTTCAAATTTGTCATTCTTTTTGTAGTATAGACCATAGTCATTAGTTCCTTTCAAATATCTCAGAATTCTTTTGACTGCCATCATGTGAGTTTCCTTGGGATTAGCAGAAAATTTTGCAACAATTCCAATAGCTAGAGCAATGTTAGGTCTACTGTGTACAACATATTGTAGTTTTCCAATCATTGACCTGTAGAGTGTTTGGTTTACTTCTTTTGTATCATCACCTTTTGTTAGTTTGTATCCAGCAGCCATGGGTGTACTCACTGGTTTGGACTCTTCCATATCAAAAATTTTCAGTATCTCTTTGATATATTTAGATTGAGTGATATAGATACCATTCTTCATTTGATAAATTTGTAAGACAACAAAGAATTTAATTTCACCAAACATAGACATCTCAAACTCTGTTTGAATCTCTGTTGCAAATTTTTGACATAACACATCTTGTCCACTAAATATGATGTCATCCACAAAAATTTCACCTAATAATGTACCTTTTCTTTGCTCTATTTTTAAGTATAGGTTGTTGTTGTCATTGGTTCTTGCAAATCCAATCTTGATCAGGTAATTGTGAATTCTCTCATACCATGCTCTTAGCGCTTTCTTCAATCCATATAATGCTTTGTGCAATCTGCAAACCATATCCCTTTTGTTTGGGTCTACAAAACCATCAGCTTTCTCAATATATACTTCTTCTTCCAAGATTCCATTGAGAAATGCAGATTTCACATCCATCTAATAAACTTTGAATGCTTTATAGGCTGCATATGCAAGTAAGGTTCTGACACCTTCCAATCTTGTAACTGGGGCGAAGGTTTCACCGTAGTCAATTCCTTCCTCCTATGCATAACCGTTGCATACCGGTCTAGCTTTGTTTCTTGTCACATCTCCATGTTCATTCAGTTTGTTCCTGAATACCCACTTAGTGCTTATTACATTTTTATCCTTTGGCCTAGGTACAAGTGTCCAAGTTTTGTTCTTCTCAATTTGTTCAATTTCCTCATTCATTGCTTGTATCCGATCTTCATTTTCTAAAGCATCTTTTACTGTTTTGGGCTCAAATTCACATAACAGACATGTATCATTTTTCAACTTAATTCTTGTCATAACAATAGAATCTTTTGACCCAGTGATTTGATCAGAATTGTGATTTCTTCTCACATATTTTCCTAGGGTAGGCTAAGTCCTTTCTTTAGGTTCATTGTCTGTATTCAGTTTTGGTTGATTCTGTGACTTGGCATCTCCATCAGATAGCTCGGTATTCACTTGCAGTTGCTTGACAACTCCACTTTGTGACTCGGTAGGTGCATGTTGTTGTTCAGCAGTAGTCTCAGGTAGTGAACTACAATCTTCCTCATCCAGATATATGAATGATCTATAGCTTTCAGGCTCTTGTGTACTTTCAGCTTCATTTCTTTCTGCAAACTCATCAATTCTTACATTTGCACTTTCAACAATTTTGTTAGTATTAGA
>MU226017.1:2611508-2630696 GCA_018584345.1 Thuja plicata
ACCATGCATTAATTATGGTTACCCATATATTAAATGACATGGATCAATCTTTAATTAACATTACATATCCCAATAAAATCAACTAAGTCGGCTAGAGATCTCAAATCTCATCATTAATCCAATTACTATAAGTCAGCCAACATCACTGTTTCCACTCGGCAATTTCAACGGTGCTTGGCATTGAGCAACTTTTTACTTGGCACAAGCAACTTTACTCATCATAAGAAAATTTGCTCAACATAGAACAGCCAGAAAAATTGTCTTTGAAAGATAAACAACAAATTACTTTGCCAGAGTGCCAACTGATCAAATACCCTTTGAATTGCCTTAACTCAACCATTCACTTGGTCTTCTTGTTAAATCTTCTTCATCAACAATAGATATGGTACTCAAAAAGATAACAATAGTCTCACCAATAAAGGTTTGACAACAATGAAAAAATAACAATCGCTTGCATTGTCACTTTCCAATAGTCAAGTGGTGGAATTTAGCACGTTGCGCATAATGACTAGGTCCTGCACCTCCCTGGGTGTTGGACTGACTGGGGGGATGCCCCCATTGTTTGGCATGTTTTTCCATTATTGGTTGGGCTTAGCATTATTATTTCTGCTATTGTTATAGTGATTCTGGGGTTTAGAGTTATTGGAACTCCGTTGTCCCAAAAGGAATTCCCCCTTTGGGAGGGGTTGGTCCCCTGGGACGTGGGGGGTCCCATTTTTAGCTATCCCATGTCAGCGGGGTGTGAAAAAACTAGTTTTCAAAGGGATTCAAATTGAGTGGATAGAAAAGTAGTTGTGTCACAATGTAGCGACTAGGGTATTGGGGTAGGTGTAGAGGCACTTGCCGCTATTTGAGGCAAGCCTCCAAATACTCGCGTTTGGAAGAAAGGTACTCTAGATGGCAGGGGTACTATGGTTTGTTGTTGTGCCTAGGGAGTGTACTATGGGTTTGGAGGATTTTTATGGGGAGTGGGATAAACATACCTGGGTTCTGGATTCATCGTAGGGGCACCTTGTGCTGGATTGGGCTCATATCCTCCCAGGTAAGTTGTTCCCCTAGGTAGTGTGTTATAAGGTAATCCCTGACTGATACCACCGGGAGCTTTACACAAGTTTTGGGATAGCTTGAGGGTGAGTTTGCACACTTTAGCAAGGGTATCTTTATCATTGGTGGTGGTGGTTCTCCAAATAAGGGTAGCGACAAACGGGTCCAAGGTGTTAAGGTACGTTTGTATAGTCACATCAGTAGATGGGATGAAGGGTCCCATACACCACTTCAAGGATCTCTGGAATTGATGGTTGAAGGTTTCCAGGGGTTCATTGGGTTCCTTATAGATAGAGATAAACTAATTGTGAGACCATGTTGGGTCCACATAGACCCAGAACATCGTCAAAAAGGCGGTCTCTATGTCTTGCCAACTATTGATGGAGTTGGCAGGTAAGTTCAAGTACCTGTTCAACTCTCTTTCTTTAACAGATAGTGGGAACATTCTACTGACCATATCCTCATGTTGGATGCACTATTGATTCATAGCATCTTTATATTCCCGTAGATGTTCTTCAGCGGTTCAAGGGCCTAAATGTTCATACTTGGGACAGATATTCTCCGGATGTGGAGGAAGTTCATTGATAGTGTTGGAGAACTATCCCATGGGAGACCCAATTTTATTGAAGTAGGAAGCCATTGGGATGTTAAGGTTGATAGTGAGATTGGTCATTGGAATGGGTTGGTTAACCTAAAATTTTTGAGGGGCTACGAACCCTCTAGTCATGGGATGGAAAGTCTACTTCTTCTAGTAGGTCTTCTTCGCTCAGAGGGGAGGTCTGAGTTCTGCAAACTCTCCTGGGTTAGGGGTTGAACACAAAATTCTTTCGAATCACAGTGGTAAAAATTACCCTAATCTATGAAAAGTTTGACATCTGAAGCCTCTACTTGGGGAGCCCTCAGGAGGTGTGATGTCAAAGTTTTTAGGGGAGGATGAGCTCATGCCCTCCTTCTAGTACTATTTTCTGGGTTAGGAGTTGAACACAATATTCTTTCAAATCATAGGGGTGACAACGACCCTAATCTATGGAAAGTTTGATGTCTAAAGCTACTACTTGGGGATCCCTTAGGAGGTGTGGTGTCAAATTTTTCAAGGGAGGATGAGCTCATGCCCTCTTTCTAGTGCAAGTTTCTATTGATGAGAATTTTTTATGGCCTCGCCAATGATAGATGAGTTTTCACCAAATACTAGAGTATCAGCCAACTTTTCTTGAAGAGGCATGAGGGAGAGCTAGCTCTCCTAGCCTCCAAGCACCTGGTTATCAGGTCACAATGGTGTAGGCTTATCTTAGTTAGACAAGTGAATGTTTTGTTTGAGGGGATAGGTGGTTTTGACTTGTAGACCTCTGAAACTTTATGGATAATGGGATTCCTCCAATTATAATTTATATTTGGTAAAGAAATAGTAAAAGATAGGATAGGGTTAGTGTAGATCTCTAACTCTATCCATGACATACATTCACTTAACATCAACAAAGTTCTAGATAAAATAAACAATAGAAACTAGATATACATGCAACCTTCAATAAGACATATATCAGTAGCAAATAAAAGTACTTCATTGAATCATTACAGAACTGGAACAAAGGACATAAGAAAGCATACAACATGAGAAGTGTTTCACTAACTCTAGGATCAAAAACAACATAGAGCTCAGAGTTGAATGGTTTTCCTTATTCTTTCATTAAATTCAAATCCAGCTTCACTGGTAGTTACACTAGCGGCCCCAAGGGAGAATTAATCTACTCTGAACTTCTAGAAAAAGATTGCTAAAAGATAGAAAGATTGTATTACTAGTGGACACCTAAATCATCAATATGCCGACCCTTCAAATGACATTAGACCTTGTATTTATAGAAATCTCTAACTACCTAAGGGACTAACCCTATGCTAGCTACTTACATTATATTACAATATTTACAACCGGTACTACCGCAACTGTCATAATTTCCTAATATAATACAATCATTTGAGAAAAGAAGAGAAGAAAGAAAGGAAGGATCCCTGAGACAAATGCCATCAGAAAGAGTGTCCTTGTACTTGTAGATGTGATGGACCTTCCTTAAGTGACCTGGGCCATACACCCTTTTTAATGTTCTTCTATAATTTGGTGACTTAGGCGAGTAGAGGTACACCAGATAGTAAATGCTAGAACAGCGCCTCGGGGTCTAGGAGGCATCTGCAATGAACCAATGGATTAACAGTGACTAGTCACACTAAGAGGGACAACCACAAACCTCGTAACATGTTGTAGATAGTGATTGGTCAGCTCGAGAGAACTGTCAACACTCATCACTATAAAGAATACAAAATTTGAAACCTAAGGTATGGGATCCGGGAGCTTACACTCAAAGAATAAAGAATGAGACTATATGCAACTTCTGCTAAAGGATCCCTAGAATCTAGGATATCTTACTAGCCTTTGAATTTTTTTTATGCCTCCAGAATCTAGAGGATTCCATCTTCCTCTATATAATTCAAGAAAAACTGACAATCCCTAGATCCCTCAAAATGGAGGCTAACACTTTCAGCCTTATCTTTTAGTTTTGTAGCCACCTTGGCCACATTGTAGGATTTGAGAAACACTTGGGAGAGTTCCACCACGGTGGCACCATGAAAATTTCCCCCGGTTCACAATTTATCCTTGAGCACTTCATCAAAATTCCTAATTATGGAATCAACAGGAGTATAAGTCCTGGGGATGAGAGGATCAGCCGATGTAATTCCCTAGATGAGGGTAACATACTAATCCAAAGGAGTCTGGACCACTTGAAATTGTTCTTCCAACACTCGTACAATCTGCTTGCCAATTTTAACTTTAAATGCAAGTCTAGAGTATTGAGTCCGGAGGAACCCATATGATTCATCCACTATAATGCCTATGTTTATTTACTCATCTTCCCCTAGATTTAGAATATCTGACGAGGTATCTCTCCAATCTTCATATTTCTCAATCTCTCCCTCCCACTAGGGAATGGTGGCCTCTATCTTCTTTTCTAAATCATTTACCCAAAAAAATTTTGGGAGAGACTCAGACAAGAAACTTCTTATCTCCCCCACCTAATGAACGATCCACTCATCTACTGCTAACACCTTCTTCTTCATGATTTTTAGAGTATCAACATCACTCTATGGTAGCGGTGTCCTGGGAACTAAGGGTTAGGGTGTTTTGGAAGTGAGGGGGGGCACTAATTCTATCAGGAGTCCCGAATGGTTAACATTAGTTGCTTTCAAATCCTGGATCTTATGAGACTATTTCTCATAGCAGGCCCAAATACCCTGACCCATTTCACTTAGGAGGTCTTGTTCCCCCTATTGAGTTCTTTTACCCAGAGATACCTTCGTGATCACATATTATTTGGCAGCTACCTCAAAATCCTCTTTTCTTGCTGGAGGGGTGGTGATAGTCACCACAACATTGCCATCTAGGTCCCTTCTAGTGATGTGAAGGGTATGAGCCTTTTTAGGCTTCTTAGGAATTTGGCCTTCGGCCAACATCTTGGCAAGTGATAGTGGGGTCGTGATGGTAATTGGGGATTTTCTTTTCTGGGATTCCACTAAACATTATGGTAGGGTAGTTGGCCCACCTGTCATCATCATCCCCAAGATTGAAGTATCCCCAGGGTTCAATTCAAGTTCCCCCCAGGCATATTATCTATTGTATCAATGGGGTCATTTTTTGTATGTTCTTTATCTCCCTCTCCATCACCCTCAAGAATGGTTTTCTCCAGTGGACTAGGTGGAGAAGGAGGGATCTGTAGCTCATTGAGATCTACATGTTGAAAAATGGTGGCAACTTTTTTGGTCGTTGTATCCGATGGTGTGAGAAAACTCTGATTAATGGTTAAGTTAGAGAGCACAACGTTAGAGGTTATAGTTTCTCCTGAAGGTCCGGTTCCCTCTTCAATGGGTGCTTGTTCTATGACCAGGTTTTTCCCTTTTTCTTTTGGCACTTCCTTCTCACCTTCTTCGTGGGCTGCCACATCTTCTGGCCATGTTGACTCAAGTATGGGAACTTCAACTTCTTGTCCTGTTGTCTCTTCTATGGCACAGTCAACCATACCGTCTAGTTCTCTGAGATTTTCCAGTGGGAAGAAGTCATCGACATTGATCTATGCTATCTTTGGGGGACTCACTAGATGATCCTCTATTTTGGAGGAGGAGGAGGAAGAAAGCACCTCAACCTCAGGTACATCTTTAGGTTCCGGGGCCAAATTCTTGCTCTGTGGAGACCGACTTGCCTTTTTTTTTGATGATTTTTGATTGACATGCTACACTTAATAAAATAGCTAAGGATGGAGAACCTCCTATCAGGGGACAATAGCTTACTAGGGTAGCTCAAAAACCAAAAGTCACTCTAGAGTTTGTTGTGTCCATTAATTTCTGGGAGTGCTCCAACGTCTCACCTAACTACTCCATTAGGGGGGCCAAAATAGGATCTGAGACCTGAGGTGGGGCACCAAATTTCTTCTTATCATGGGCTTTGGATTGATCTAGGGCCCAAGAACTTGAAGCTCCCAAACAATGATTGTCTGAATGGACACTCATCAGGTAGACCTTCTCAAAATACAAGTGGTTGCACTCAATTACTTCTCTTGAGATGGCCTCAATGTCCAAAATTTTTAGTGTATCCCAATCCATTAAAGGGAGGTTCATCTTATATACACCTATTACTTTATACTCAGGGTCCTCTAGGGCTCCGTGTTTAAAAAATTATATGGGAATGTTCGGAGCTCAAGTTGTTCCATCATCCCTTTTGTTATCCTAGTGTAGTATCACTTCTAGACATCGTAATCATCCTAGCAGTTGGCCCAAAAATATTATGTGTCGAATATGGGGGTTCACCCCCTTTGGCATCAACCTTGCTAGTCACCCAAGGGGATCATAATCCTTGTGGTGGAAAGAATATTTTGCTAAGTTAAAACTACTTAGCTCATTTTCAGCTCCCCAGGCCGTGGATAGGGAGAAAGAGTATTCCCCACAAATGAAAGGGAATGTCTGGGTGGCAAATTTCATTGCAGAAGCCAAGGCATGAGCCTCCAAAATCTGCCAGTAGAACTCTAACAACACTACACTGTCCCCACAATGTTTGGGTAATATGAAGGGCTCTCCAAAGAACCCAGAGACTTGAATGTAAGTGTACTGGGTAAATTTGATGAAGTATCTCCCCCATGCACCAACCAAGCTCATGGCCTGAGGAGATAATCTGTACCCCCGATCACTAGTGATTGCCTTAACCCCATGAAAGATGAAGGTGTCATTGAATCTGCAAAGATATGGGAAGCTCTGGTCCCACTGAATCTCAGGGAAGTGGTCCAATGGAGAGACCTAACCAGGTCCTTCCCCAAGAACACCAACCATTGTTAAACCTTGGATCCCCTAGGACTATTGGGAAAGTGGCTAGAGGACGTAGGAAGTCATGTAGAACTTCTTCTCTAAGTCGACCCTCCTCATTTGGGCATCTACATGTTTGACAATGATATCAGTCCAGTTGAAGTGAGCCTTGTTGGTGGTCATACCATATAAGAAATAATATATCTAGGGGGAGAATTCCCTGGCATGTGGCTTCCCAAATATCTTGCATAAGAAGATAATTCCTTCCTGGATGGGCTCCTTAAAGGCGGAGCAAGGAATCTTTGTCCGCATCTTCTTGTATTCTTGACATGAATTTTTCATCCAATGTGGGTTGAGGTGGTGTCAAGCCATGTCTTCCATGCCCTCATACTGCTGGAGGGCCTTGGCCTTAGTGAGAGAAATAGCTCCCACAAATTGTGGGATATGCCACCCTCTAGTTGTAGCGTCATGGTCCAATGTGACAATGGACACCGAGAATCCGAGGGGAGTAGGGGAAACCAACACAACAACCATACTACCTTGGAAATAACCCCTAGCCAGGAGAAAAATTAGCTTCGGAGTTTGCACTAAGTATTGAAAACCAGCTGCTTGAATGATTCTGGATGCCACTAAGTTTACTGAGATGGAGTCATTGGAGCGTCAAAGTTGATAGATTGTTTGAATAAGGCCTTGCAATTCGGCCTAGGTGCCAAAATCTATGTCGGTGATCTCTTTAAGCATAGGCTCAATTTGGGACCCATGAATTGTCCCATTATTATTATATTTCTAGGTTATCATAATATTTGATAATGTTCACTATATCTTATTCTTCTTACTAGTGTCTACAGAGACACTTGGGAGTTCTGGACTCCTAGGAGGTGAAGATCCTGAAGCTATTTCTTGCTTACTTTAACCTCTACCTACAAACTAGAAAATCATCATTACATAAACATTGAGAGATCATAGATTCTAGAGGCCTTGAGAATAAATTTTCCCTTTTACTTGAAATGGATAATCGTTAGGGCATCCTAAATGAGATCATATGTCCAAAATTTCAAACAATTTTAACATATAAAATACTTCTCGCTTACCAAGGAGCCAAAATGATAACTGAAAAAGAGGTCGTGTGAGGTATAGAAGGCCATACTAATTAACATGCTTGACACTAACTTGAAAAGAAAGCAACTGCCACAAATAAGATAGGTGGCCTTGCTGCCATACTTTAACATGCGCCAGCCCACTCAGCTGAGTATTGACAAAATCAGATAGTCGTTCTGGCCTGAGTAGCATGAATTCCATTTGGGATGAGATTTAAATGTTTGTTCATGGGAACTAATATTTCCATTAAGGCGGAAAGGATGGAGGAGAGAGAAAATTAATGCCCAGCTAATGAGCTAACCTCTGCAATTGACACACCTACCTCCTCCTCATTCAGGGCATCACCAACTAGGGTGGTGAGCCTGGTTATTGAATATACATGACCTGAGACCTTGTAAAGAATGGGGAAAACAATGGGTCTTTTATGGAAAACTCCCTTGACACCCAGTTGGGAAAGAAGACTCCCAAAATTTACTGACATGGAAAAACCTACAGCGAGCTACTAGAGCTCGCACACTCAAACCTACAAGTCTAAAAAACCAAAATCTTAGAAAAAATCCTAGAGACTCTACCACACGGAGAATTTAAAAGCTATTCAGAACATATACAAAATATACAAGACACATAGCCAAAACTAGATAGATTTACAAACTCCCCAACACGAAGCAGATGATATTTATAGAAATTTACAACCCAGGAGGGCGGGCACCTTTCCTTCTGAGATGGATGGCTATGGAGGGAAGAGGACACACTAGACTCAAGGATAGCATCATGCTAAATATCAGACACAACCCTAGAGAAGAAAAATGACCAATAATAGACATGGAAAAAAAAACGAACCAACCATGCAAAACAGTAGGAAACACACAAAAAAATGAAACACAAAAGAAACCCAACAAAGCAGATGAAAACAAAAGGAAAATCCCAAGGGCCTACCTGAACCTCAAAATGTTGAATGGAAGGACCTGCAACTGCTTCACTTTGTCACCTAAACACGCCACAAGACTTGATGAACACACCTCAACACCTTCTAGCTCAAACATTTTTGCTCAGAAAATAAATCGCATCGCTCTCCAAAAAAGTTTCCCAGAAGGTAACTTATTTGTGGTAAGTGTAAAATGAAAAGGTAAAATTCCTTAAGTAATGCCTAGGAAAGTGTATTAATTACAAAATGTAATTTTGAGAAACACATTGATATCCGGGATCCAGACCCACAAACACCTAATAGTCATCCCTCTTCTGAAGGAAAAGAAAATGATCGCTGGGCACAAAAGATCCAGAATTACCCACTTGGGAATGACACTCCGGGACACAAATCCTTGAAGAAAAAAGGAACACAAAAGGGAGACCAAGACCGAGCGGGACTAGAAGAGCCCGAAAGAAACAAGGAACCAAGCCAAAAACTAAAAGAAAGCAACGGAAAACTGAAAAGGGAAAAGAAGAAAAAAAAAAAAAAAGGAAAAAGGGGACCCAACATTTTGCACACAAAATGCAGGGAAGGGTATGTAGGACATAACAAATCTGAATTCCACGTCAGATAAAACAATTTTCTTCTATTTATAGAGTATTTTTTTGTTTTAAAACCATTACTTAAGGGACAATCAACATTATTGTAAATATTTTAATTAGCCAAACTGATTAAGAACATACAGACTAGGAGATCAAGGTCAAGTTGTAAACCTTTGATCATAGAGTTAATTTTGTTATACGTAAAATTAATTAGGTCAATATATCTTATAAATAGATGTTGTAATCATTCAATATCATGGATGAGAGGATGAATGTAGCAAACGAACACATCTATGGATGAGACTGAGAGTTTCAAGAAGTAGAATAAAAAAACATAAAATTGGTTATCAAGAACCAAGAACAGAGGATACCGAGCAACAAAGGTATTAATCAATCACAATAGGTGATACATTTATACATGTGAATTATAATGGATCTGTAACTAGAAATAGTTAGATTGCATACACTCAGGTCAATGAGTATTTTTTTTTGCATTCTAAAAAGTGTAGAAAATAGAAGAAACCCTTTCAAGAAAGGTGGATTTAAAAATCCTATTGTAAATCTCTTAACCGAGTGCACACTAAATAGTGTTGCTAAATCTCTTAAAATATTAGACCTTAACAATTCTCCATAGATAATCCTAATATGGTAGATCATCAGTAGATAGTGAAGTTTTTTTGGGTGCCATCCCCACCATAGCTTTTACCTTCTAACAGAGGTTTTCTTTGTTACCATATCATGTGTTATGAGTCAATTACTTTCATGAATGTTTCTATGAATGTTTACATGTTTTATTAAGTTAAAGAATTAATATATCTTACATAAAGATAGTATAGAATAGATGGTTGGTTATTCAATTGACTACACAAAGGATAAAGGTTAAAAGAGATAAAAATTTTAGAGGTATTGATTCACCCCTCCCCTCTTAGTACACACTTCCCAATATTTCCAACAATGGGCATTCTGGGTTCTCATGCACAAGTACATCATATCCACTAGAATTTTATCCTTTTGGTATTCACCCAACACCTGTCCCTAATCCCAATAGGCTCTTTGAAAAAATCACATGAAGTTAGTTTTAGGAAAGGGGGCTTTACCCTACATCATGGCTACTTGATTTTGGTACTCCCTATTAATAAATAATGGAACTTCTCTCAAACCAAGCCTTTTGATTAGGTGTTCACATTCCATGTGGAAAACCTCCCTCTCAATTCTAGAAATTCCCTAAATATTAAGCCCAAAATATTCCTGAATTATTTGTTTATTTATACACAACATCAAGGGGGTACCATCAGCCTTCCTCATAGTTCTAATTTCAAACCTATAATTCTTCACCAAATAATCAATTAGCTTAGTATCCACAAATACATTGGGAACTATGAGCTTAGCTATGTCCAAACATCGGGGGTTAAAAACTAGAATATTATCCTCCCTTTTGGATTAGAAAGACCAAAATAACCCTACCATATATAGGTATATTATCACCACCATCATGCCTTTTGTTGTCACCAAACATACTCTTGGACGCAACGTCTTGAGACTGAAAAAACATTTTAACATGGTATACTATGGAGGATGGATGATTTTGTCTCCTAAAACCACTTCCTTCTTCTTCCTAGACATTATTACAATTTAAAATTAATCAAAATGAGACAAAGAGAACATTTAACTCACTGATTACCCGCAGCTTCAACAACTATCTTGCAGTACTCCGCGCACCAACGACCCAACTTGTAAAAAATATTTTCAGAATTCCACCTTACAATGATGTTCATATTAACATTTCTTACTTTTAAATGACAATGCCTTCATGTGAAATGATTTTATTTAGTATCCACCACCTTTCCCGACTGGTATATTTAAGGTGTTGTCATTTTGTACTGCCTAAGAACTTTGAAATGCGAAACCCTGTATTTTTTCCAAATCACAAACTCACCTTCTATTCAACAATGAAATAACACCTATCGATGTTTCAGACACATCAACTTTTATTAATAGAAAAATAGTGTCTATTTCTATTTCAGAATGCCTTCAAATGTGACTATGAGAAATAGCAAAAAACTACAATTTTTAAATTTGAAAGAATCTTTTCGGGAAACATTTGGGGAAAATGAAAAATGTTTTTTTTATCGATCTCACCACTATCTTTAGTATGTCAAGAGTCCTTTGGCCTTGAATTATTTTGTCCTTCTATGCCTCAACCAATTCAACTTTGCAAGACAATCTCTTTCGATCCTATTAAAAATAAAATAATCCACAAGATTTGTGAGCTTAGAAATCCTAAGGATGTTCCATCTCCTTTCCTTGAATCTAGACTTCTTCCTACACCTTTCACACCTCCTATATATTCTTTAGTTGAACCTCCTGTATCTTATAAACATTCTACTAATGTTATCTCTCATCCTACCACAATTCCTTCTATTCCTTTTCATAAAGAAGAAAAGGGAATTATTTTAATTGAACCTAAACCAAACCAAATATCAAGAAAAACCAAACATAGTCATTGTGCTTGTGGTCATGATTGTAAGCATCATGCTAGAGCTCATGAATGTGATTCCCAAAATATTTTTTTCTCCTAAAACACCTACTGATGCTTTGATTCCCTTTGATTAGACTATACATGGCCCAAAGCAGGAAGTTAGTTTCAAAAAGATGAAGTTGAACGAACATGATAATTCTATTTGTATCTTATATTATATTACAATTAATTTGGATGAAGAAGATAGTCTTGATGACAATTATTTTGATGTTCCTAATGAAACTAATGACGTAGTCATGCTAGTGATTTTTATGATATATCAGCTTATTTATTTTAATCACAATTTACTAGATAGATTTGAAAAATAATTATATCTTAGTCCTAGAGACGAACAAAGTGACCCATCTTCACTGTATGGTCCTTCTTTAGAACTAGATATTGTTCCATCTTCCATGCTTGATGTTTCTCCTCTTGCATATTTCCCACCTTCCCTAAACACTATAGACTGAGATTGGAGGTAGGAAATATGCTTAACTATCTCCTCTTGATTGATTCTTTGAGTTTTCCTATTCTAATGGGTCTCCGTATGATTTATTTCATTTTATATGTTTTTTTTAGATTTCTTTAGACGGCCCTTGTTTCTCTATTGGGGGAAGGTGATAAAGGAATCAATTTTTCATGACATTCCTCTATCTGTATCCCACTTCTTCTATATGTTGTTACAAGTTATGTTGTTCTTATACCACTATTCATAAATGTGCCTTTGTGTTGTCTAATTGGGGATGATGCAAAATGGTAGTTACCTATTCTTTTTGGTCTTTGTGATGCTGACCCAAAAAGAATCTTCTTTGTGAATCTTACGTTCCATTCTTCTAGGTATACTACCTCTAGAGGATGATGACAATATTAGTTTTTGATCATGGTAACTCTTGAGATAGTAGATCCCTTCGTGTGCCCTTGTCATGTGTTTCATTTCCCTTGGCATGTCCTTTCTTGGGAGCTTCTCATAGTGGAAACATTTCATGTAGGTGCATGTATTCTCTGTTAAAGTCATTGATCCTATTAAGGTTTTTGCAATCACTTTAACATGGGGACATACACTATGCTCCTTGCTTCACATTTTTCACTCACACATACACACAATGATTCAAAGCAATCCATTTTTGCATATGGATAAGAAGACAATTCTTTCCTTGTGTCGATATTTTCATTGGATCCCTTAATGGAAACAACACTTTACTTAAGGACTGATGCTCCCATTCTAAATCCCTTAATGGAGACAATGCTTTTCTTAAGGAATTATCTTCTCTACCTTAATCCCTTTGAAGAAAATTATTTCGTTAGGCCTTATCACCTTTTTAGATCCCTTAATAGAGACATTACTTTCCTTAAGTATTAATCCTCTTTGATGGGATGACTATCATAATAGAGCTTGCTAGACTATCAATGTCATCTTTTGTGCAACACTTTCTCTTTGTGTGATCCATAGTAAGGAAATAGATAGGGTTTAGGGTAAAAAATTGATGGTGATAGGTTTAGAGTACATACGATTGAGGATCTCTCTCTCTCTCTCTCTCTCTCTCTCTCTCTCAATTTGATGAAGACTTAAGTCACCTGGGGACTTGATGTTTCTTTGTTTCCTTGACTTTGATAGGATTGTTTTTATGCATTGATCTAATTTACCATGAGCATGATTTTGTCTCATACTCCCTCTAATTTCAGGGATAAATGTACCATCCTAATAATTTATCACCCATAGTTGGATTGCTGTAAGTGTTCCAAATGGCTTGCTTACACAATCTTCTAAGAATATCTTCTTTATCTTCTTCAAGGATCCTAATATCCTCTAGGTCCTTATTAGGCTTAGATCATTAACTAAGTCCTAATACTACTCTCATCTAAGAGTCTCCAATTTTTTCTACACCTTTGAAAGACTAACAACCTATAGTCACTTCACTTCTCCACTTCTACTTACACTCAGAAAGGTCTAAGTGCCAATTTTCACTCTAATATTATTGATTCACTTGCAGGGGTTTTCATAACCTTGTAGACATTGCATATGATCACATTTTAATCCATCTTGATGGTTCTCATATCCATTTTCAATTGAGTCTAGCTTTTTATCTTCAAAAGGCCTAATTTGGCTTACTTCCTTGTAGCCCTTAATAGTGTGTTTTTCTCACTTCTTTCAAAACTTTTCCAAAGAATTTCAAATTATAAGACCATATCTAGATAAAATGTATCCTTTTACAAAGTATTTTGTACTTCTTAAACCCCTAAGTTATCCATACATGGGGTTCCTACAAACTAGGACCAATAGGGCTAATAGGCCTAAATTTTAGGACAGTCTGCAATACTATGAAAAACTTGCTTAAAACATGACCTCACTAATTGGTATGGAATCAAACCTCCTAAAATGTCAAGGTAACACTAAACCCTATCTGGAAATGTACTTGGACCGTACAGTTGTTTCTTTCCCTGCTCATGAGTGCTCACTGTTTCACTTCCAAACCTCTAACCGGACAGTGCATGCTTTCCTAGGGTTTGGATCTAAAAATAGCAGCTTGAATTCCTAAGACTCCTAGCTCTAAACATATGTACACTACTAACTCCCCTAACATTTCCATCTACCCTTAGGTGTTTCCCATTGTTATATTTCATGGGGGAGCCATGACTTGACTGTCTGGTCAGGAGAGGACCAGTGGACTCCCTAGTTACAAAAATTTTTAGCTACAACTGTATACTACCTCTAATAAAATAAATAATTGAATGAAAAGCATGTCTAACTATCCTATGCATGCAAAAAAACCATTAGATTCAAGCTCTCAATCCATACAATATGACTTTCACAAGGAAATGCTTGGGATTCTCTAAAAATCAGAATTGCAGAGCTTTATTCAACTTCACACTTGTTACAATGTAATGAATAACTATATGATTTGAGTTTATCCATAAATTATATGTCTTCTTCCACCATTCTAGGCCTTTTTGGTCGATTCCCCACTCCTAGTTTCAAGGAGAATCCAATGTAACCAATGTTGCATGCAACATTTGCAATTATTGCAAATGTTGTCATGACAACAATTTAGCAACTTTTGGCATCTTCTCTATTATTCCTTCTCCCTAAATTTTAGGACCACTATCCTCTTGCATTCAAGGATCCAAGATCATTAAATAACCTATAGCATCTTTATGTCCACTTTTAAGTGATTTGGACACATTCATGACTCCAATCCCACATTTAGCAACTAATCCTAAGAATTTGAAAAACTACTGACAATGGCTATTATTGTGACCTTAGTCCTAATGAATAACTCACTTAGCCTACATAGCAATGACCTTCTAAGGTCCAAAAAAAAAAAACCTATCTTGACTTGGCCAATGTCAAGTACAAGCCAAAATGAAAACAACTTGGAGGTTAGCCTAGGTGTGCTCCTACACCATCCTCCCCAAAACAAAAAGATCAATCCACCCTTGGATTGAGGATGCTTGGATCATTCCACATCTTCTTGAACTCTGATTCTTAGACCCATAGTGCATCAGCATTGGTTTGATCATGCCTTTTGATCAAGTTCTCTGTGTACTCTTTTATTCTAGTCTTCTTGTATACTCTTGTGTCCAGTATGCTGTCAGCTCCTTTGACTATAGCAGGGGGGAATTGCAACTCTTCCATGTCTTTGATGACTTCTTGGAGACTCTAATCCATATCTTATTTTGGTCCTTTGTAATGGACCAATTATTCAATAATTAGCCAAGATAGGACAGGGGCCTATCCTTCTCATCTGCAACTTGTGAGGGACTCCCTTTTGAAGTCTGGATTTGTTTAGATGGATCATGACTAAGTCTCCCATATTAAACTGAACTTGTCTTCTACCCTCATCAATCTTTTCCTTATGCTTCAAGGTGTTCTCTGTCAAGGTTTTTAGGACTGTATCATGTATCTCTTGCATGGCATAAGCAAAATCATCTGCATATCCACTTGCCTTTACTCCATCCTTTAAGTCTCTCAAATCATAGACTCCTCTAGGGTGTAATCCATACACAATCTCAAAGGGGCTCTTCCTTGTTGACCTATTGATGGTGTCATTGTACGTATACTCAGCCTATCCAATCAATTGATCCCATTGTTGTCCATACTCATTTATCAAGCACCTTAGTAGATTTCCAAGGCTTCTATTCACCACTTCAGTCTGACCATCAGTTTGTGGATGGTAGGCAGATCCAAAGGATAAATTAGTGCCTAATCTTTGCCAAAGAGTCTTCCAAATATGACTCATGAATTTGGTGTCTTTATCAGACACAATGCTCTTAAGTAGCCCATGGATTCTTACTATCTCTTTGAAGAAGAGAGAGGCTATTTGTCTGGCATCATTAGTGGTCTTGTATGGCACAAAGTGAGCCATTTTACTAAACCTATCCACAACTACATATACACTATCCATGCCTTGTCTTGTTTTGGGTAACCCAACTACAAAATCCATGCTCAAGCAATCCCAAGGCCTAGTGGGAATAGGTAGTGGTTGGTAAAGACCAACATTTGAAGAATTACCCTTGGCTCTTTGACACACAATGCAACTCTCCACATACCTCTTGACATCAAGATTCATTCTTGACCAATAGTAGAACCTTTGAACTAGTTCTTGTGTCTTAGTGATCCCAAAGTGACCACTCAATGCACCATTGTGCTTCTCTTGATTCATATTCTCCCTAATAGAACCTCTAGCGACACATAGCTGATTTATTTTAAACAAAAGATTACTTTGCAAAGTATATTCAACATACTCACTATGGAAATGGTTCTTGTATTCAACACATACCTTGTAAATGTCTACAAAATCCTCATCTTCAGCATATAGATCCTTGAAGTGACCTATTCCAATGCTCTTCAACTAAATCTCTTGGATGGTAAGAGCTCTTCTTGACAATGCATCTACAACTTTATTGAGGACACCTTTCTTGTGTTTGATATTAAAGGTGCAAGCTTATAGATATTCCACCCATTTCATGTGCTTGTGGCTCAACTTCTCTCGAGAGTTTAGAAAACTTAAGGCTTGATTATCTGAATAAAAAATGAACTCCTTGGACAACAAGTAGTGCCTCCACTTTCTCATGGCTTGAACCAATGCATACAGCTAAAGGTCATAAGAAGAATACTTCTTCTTTTCTTCACTTAACTTCTCAGAATGAAATGTTACTTGTCTACCCTCTTGGCTTAGGAAAGTCCTAATAGCTATGTTGCTTGCATCACATTCAATTGTGAAAATATTCTCAAAGCTTGGCAAGACTAGTACTGGTTGGGTAGAAATATTTTCCTTCAACAAATCAAAGCTTTTGTTGTCTTGTTCATTCCACATGAACTTGGTCTTCATTCCTCTTTTGATTGTGTCCAACATAGGAGCACAAATAACACTAAATTGCCTTATAAACTTCCTATAATTCCTGAGCAAGGCCATGAAAAATTCTTACCTCTGTTTCTATCCTTGGAGCAGGCCAATTCATGATGGCTTCCACTTTACTCTTGTCCTTTTTCAGATTACCATGAGATAGAACAAATCCTATGTACACTAGCTCTATTTTTATGAACTCACACTTCTCCAAGTTATTCATTAACTTCTCTTCATGTAGCCTCTTGAGTAATAATTCCACATGTTTGAGGTGTTCCTCTCTTGTCTTACTAAAGATGAGTATATCATCCAAGTATACCACTACAAACTTGCCAATGTGATCCTTGAGTACTTCATTCATCAACCTCATAAAAGTTGATGGGGAATTTGATAAGCCAAATGGCATGAATAGCCATTCATACACCTCTTCAGTAGTCTTTAAGCCTTTCTTCCATTCATCTCCTTCATTCACCCTTATCTGATGATAGCCACTTTTTAAATCTATCTTGGTGAAGTACCTTGCACCTCCTAGACAATCCATGAAGTCTTCTATCCTAGGGATAGGGAACCTATATCTGATATTGATCCTATTTATGGATCTACAGTCAACACATAATCTCCAAGTACCTCCTTTCTTAGGGGCTAGGACTGTGGGTACAACACAAGGACTAATACTCTTCCTTATAAGACCTTGTTCTAGTAACTCTTGAATTTTCCTAGCTATTTCCTCATTCTGTTGAGGGGTCATCTTGTAGGCAACATTATTGGGTAGGGTAGCTCTAGGAATAAGGTCAATCTTATGGCTTATGGGTCTTATAGGGGTAAAGGTTGATGGCTATCCATAACTTACAATACCTTCATACTTCTATAACATTTCTTGTATCTCTTGTGGCAGCTATGTCCTCTTCACCATTTTGTCTTCCACTTCCTTGGGCTTCAACATTAGTGCAAAGCTAACTCCTTCTCCTTCATCTATGGCTTCCAAGAAATCTTTATTACTCACCATTAGGACATTAGGCCATGCTATCTTCACCTTTATATCTTCTAATAATGACTGTATTTTTAAAGTCATGTTATCCTTCTTGAAAGCATAGGAGTTCTTCACTCCATCATGTATAGTTTGGTGGTCAAATTTCCATGGCCTTCCTAGGAGAAATTGACATGCATCCATGGGTAGTACATCAAATAGTACCTTGTCCTTATATCTCCCTATAGAGAACTCCACCCATGCTTTCTCATTCACTAAAACATAATGTCCCTTGTTGAGACATGTGACCTTGTAAGGATGTTTATGAGGTATCCTTGTCATGCCTAACTTTGTTGAATACTTCCTCTAATACAATATTATCAGTAGACCCTGAGTCTATGATAACCCTACATAATTTACCCATCACCTTACATCTAATTCTAAATAAAGACCTCCTTTGGCTTGGCTCCTTGATCAATGTTCTCCTCATTATGAGGTTCTCACCTTCCTCTAAGTTTAATGGCACCTCAAGGTGTCTATCAGCTGCATTTGTGTCTTCTTGGACCAGATTAGTCCTCTTGTTACCTCCTTGAGAAGTACTACCCTTCTCTAGACACCTATAGGCAGGGTGTCCCATTTGGTTACAATGGTAACATTTCAGATTGGCAAAATAATTGCCTCTTCCTTGTCCACCACTTCTACCTCTAAAATTTGAGTTCCTTCCTATACCACCTCTACTAGAACTTGATTCTTTCTGCTCATTGTATTTGAATTCTCCTTGTGTCCTTGATTCTGAATTCCTTCCACCATAGGCACCTCTTTGTCCTCTACTATCTCTTCCTCTACCTCTTCCTTTAGAAATTTGTTCTTGTTTCCTCTTTCCTTTCTCCTCTATCTTCAAGGCCATTTGACAGCATTGGAAAATGGTTTTGAAGTTCACAAGATTCATGTCTTCTTGAATAGACTATTTGAGTCCATTCAAATGCCTAGCTAGCTTGATGCTTTCATCTTCAACCACTTGTGATCTTAAGCACAATTTTTGGAACTCTTCGGTGTAGTCTTGGACATCCAAGTCTTTTTGTCTGAGATTATGTCTCCTCCTATGTAGCTGCACTTCATAATAATTAGGAAAATAGGACTCTTTCCTTCTTTCTCTCTTTCCTTCTTTCTCTCTTTCAGTTTGAACAAACTTCCACCATGTGAGAGCTGAACCTCTCAATCTTGACTTGGCCACATTTACTTTTTGGGCTTCTTCTTCTTCTTCTTCTTCTTCTTCTTCTTCTTCTTCTTCTTCTTCTTCTTCTTCTTCTTCTTCTTCTTCTTCTTCTTCTTCTTCTTCTTCTTCTTCTTCTTCTTCTTCTTCTTCTTCTTCT